>PVJA010023161.1:0-33354 GCA_004027025.1 Myocastor coypus | reverse complement strand
TCTAGGGTCAAATCCCCTCAGGATTAAATTTGAGACCATAGACAGTACTTTGTAGAACTGTTGTTAGTGTCAGCCTTCGGGACGAGTCACGGCCATTGCTTGGCTATTTTGCTTTCTGTGAAAGCCTGAGAATGTTTTTCTCTGGGTGACTTTCCTTAGACGCACTGCAGTTCATTCATCCCTTTCCTCTGAGGTCCCATAATCTCCTTGACCAGGAAATTTGACTCATTTGGTGGTTCTGGGGGAAAACCTCCCAACTTTTACAAACCTTCCTCCTGTCTCTGGTAGCTGGTGCAAGTCACTGTTATTTCTTCATTTGCCTTCCTCCCTTTTGCTTATTTTACCATACAGCCTTCTCTGTGTATATGTGTGGCCTTTCTCCCCCATCTCTTGAATATTTTCTCAGTGAGATGGGGATCATTCATTGCTGTGTGATCTGACTTTGAACTTTGCCTTGATGGCACTTGTAAAGACTATTTCTCATAAAGTTGTAAAGACCCCATGCAATCTACTGCATGTGGTAGCATTCATAGACCAAAACCCTCTGTTGGACAGGCATTAGTTGTTTAGTCTCCAAAAACACCTCAGTTGAATCATGTAACCATTGTATAACTGAAAAATAATTTAAAGAAGACAAAATTACTCAGTGTCTCAGTTACTTTATTTATTAGAGTGGCACAGTACCCGACACCCACATGTTAAATAAAGACAAGTTTATTCTAGCTCTTATTAGAGGTCTCAGTCCATAGTTAGCTGGTTCCAAGGCAGAGAGACAGGGAAGAGGGGCTTCCCAGAGGACAAAGAGCTTGCAGCATGGCAGGCAGGAAGCAGTCACTTGTCTCTACTCTGTCCCTGTATTCCAGCCAGGCTACAAACCTAGTAGTGATTGGTGCCACTCACACCCAGTGGGGGTCTGCTGTCCCTATTAAATCCATTTTGGTGCAGCAGAATTATGCCCTAATTCAATCAAGTGACTAGCACAGCTATGTCCTACCCACAACCCATTTTCATATGTCCTAGATGCAGCCACCTCTGAAAATACGCACCTATGCATGCAGGAAGGGTTGAGGAGATGCCTAGATGAAACCAAAGCAGAAAGTGATAAGAGGAAGTGGTACCCAGGTAATCAAAGAAGAATTTTCACTGAAGCCTACAGACAGGTTTAAGATTTGTAGGAAATTCTTAAACTCTCTATAGTTTGGTTTTGTTTGTAAGACAAGTTCTCAGTATATAGATTTAGCTGGACATGACCCCGCTGTATAATCCATTATGGTCTCAAATTCATAATGATCCTCCTTCCTCAGCCTTCTTAGAGCTGGCATTATAGGTGTGCGCCACCATGCCCAGCTGGTTTTAGTGTTCTGATTTATGATTCAAAGGATTGTACTGAATTATGTCAAAGATGTTTTCTAGTTATAACATTCTACAAACTTAGCTAGAATATGTCCTTTCTTCTCTGAATCCCTGCCAAAAACAAAAAATTGTACCTCTGATCATAGCTGCAGGGTTGACCTGCCAGTGATTCTACTCATTCTCTTCTCAAAGCCTCAGCAAGCTTCTTCTGCAATCTCAATATTGGGTTTCTTTTCATTGTGAAAACAGAACTGATGGCTACTTGCCACAGGTTCTCACCAATACCTTGTGGCTTATGTCACTTGTGTCTCCCTGTCTTCTGTCACTTAAGCATTGTCAGGGCCCAGCCCACAGATCTCATTTCATTAATCCAAAGACATATCAAGAATCCTTCCCTCTCCCCTCTATATGTCTAATTCATTTTTCTCTTTTTGTGAACATGCTATTTCTTCTATATTATGATTTTAGAAAGCTAAATATCAAACATCAGTATGTACCTCCTTCATCCTGATTCCCCTCCAGAGTCCCTCTTAATACCCCTATCTTCAAAGTTTTCTGTCCCTGTCTTCACTTCTGCGTATGTTTTCTTTCTTTCTGCAAAGAAACTCATTTAATATCCTATGTTATTTTTCTAAATATTCATCAGTTATAAACCCCAGAATAAACTAACATCTCTCTTCCATACAGTAGGATGAACGGTGATGCAATTATTTTAAATATACAAAAATGAACCAATGATCTTCCCCACTTCTTCTACTGAGTCAATCCAAGATTAATTTTTCCTAGATGATAGCAGTAGCTACACGAAATAGCCCATGTGTGTCTCCACCTTGTCCATCTACTTCATAAACATTTAAGGAATGATTCAGGCCATTCCTGACCTTTGAGAACAAGGGGAATAAGCAGTTTTATTCATCATGGCCTGACCTGGTTACATCACCACTGTCACTTCTGGGCCTCTCCCTGCTCTCTATACTTTAGTGGCCCCAGCCCCCTACAGTTTCTTAGACACTACGGGCTTTCAACTTCCTCTAGATTGCTGAAATCTCCTCCTGATAATTGATAAAAGCCCTATATTACTGAGAAAAGCCCATCTGATTTCACTGACTTTTAGCCAACTTATAAAATCAGATTGTGGAAGTCACACAGCTACAGTACTACTTTGTTGTATAAGATCTCAGTCTCCAAATGACTGTTGAAAAAGACCTCTCTGACAGCAGCCATGCAATAAGTTAAAGGAAGTTCTTAGAGAAGGTGATCTTCCCTTGTTCTCTAGGTGGAAATTCATACAGCTTTTCATGCTCCCTGGAGAAAGGCTGCATTTGTATAATAATAATTAACTACTAAATTCGATATTTCTGGAAAAAGCAACTGAAAAAGCAAGACTCAGGAGACTTCTTATAATTTAAGGAAAAAAGGTAAATCAAAATTTCATAACAAAGTAGGAGAACAACAATAGTTGATGCAAGACTTTTAAACCAGGACCTTCTCCTTAAATTTACGGAACTCAGAACTTCTTTTGACCTCACAATAAGGGCAAACCACTTCTGAAAAGCAAACCACTTAAAACTTATGATTAAGCTGGTACCTTCTAGTCTTACAGGCCTCTGCTGAACTCTCCCATAAGCTCTCAGCCTGCAGTCACATATTAGATGACAGTTGAGAGGTACATCTTCCATGTTTGTTGTGTTAGATTTCCAATTCAATTATTTTACTTGTTCCAACATCTTGTCTTTAGCTCTCTGGCTCTCTCTAGAATTGATAATGAATGAGTTCTACTATTACATCATCACTTAGTTTCCTCATGTAACTGCTGAAATGTGACGTGATTATTAGCCTTTTTCCTGAAAACTTTAAATAAATATCAGGTCAAGCCTCTACCTTGTTTTCCTTCATCCTTATATTTTCCTTTCTGTCCTATTCTACATCCGATACATATATTGTTCATTTGATAAGAACTGATTTCTTCTCCTTTCAAATGGAATTTCTCAGGAACAGTGTTTTTGTCTGGTTGTTGTACTGGTGGTTGATAGCCTCACCTGCTGGCTCAGAACCTGGCCTGTTGGAGTGGCTCACAGAATGCTTGTTAAGTGAATGCATTGGATACAAATGTCATAAACTCTGCAACATGAACTTGAAAAATAACTTGCTTTATAATAAATATTTCTGTAATTTGCATTTCATATTGCTTAGATGGAATTAGTACTTGGTGGAAGAGTACTAAGTCATTGGGAAAATTCTCAGAGTAAAAGGAAATAAACCTATAAGTAAGAAAGTTCTGGTTATCTGCTACCTGATGACTTTCTAAAATATGCCCTCCAAATGAGACACAACACAGGCTAGAGACAGATGCACTAAATTTAGCCAACATTAGCTGAGTAAGAAAAGCATGAATAACAAAGAAGCCAAAGCCCGAGGCCAGGTTAAAGCAACCTAATCTACCAAAAGAAGAATTCATCTCAGTGATACATCTGGCTTCAAACCTCAACACTACTCCTGTCTACTAACAATAGAAAAGAAGATGGTTCATTGATCTGTCTTGGTCCCATTTTCATTTGTAGCGATTTCCTCCTGATACCTAAGAAGTGCTAAAAGCATGCCAAATGGGCATAAATGTCTTTTGGGGGTAGGGGGAGTCTATAGGGTCTTCAGGATCTCACTACTAGATCAGACTTGTAGTGATCCACCTTTTTACAGCCTCCCAAGAGCTGGAATTATAGGTGCTCATTTCCATACCCAGTCTCAGTTGCTCTCTCAGTATACCCCAGGGGAGACCCAACATGACAGGCCTGGGGATTGAACCCCTGCTCCCTGCACCTATATGCATGCTTTTAAAGACATCTATTTTTAGTATTTTATGTCATTAAAAGAAAACATGTCAGACTTCTGGCTGCCTCACATACATCATTTTAATATCTTACCAGACTCAAATGCTCAGGTATAGTATTATTTTTCTTCTTCAAAGAGATCTTGCTCAATCTCTACAACTTAAAATGTAAATAATACTATCCTACTATACATAATTTATGTAAATATTACACAAACTATTAAAAAGCAATATGTGAAATATTTAATTATAAATTATATCCAGTCCTGGTGGCATGGCGCAGGCCTGTAATCCCAGCACTTGCGAGACTGAGGCAGGAGGATCAGTAAGAACTAGAGACCATCCTGGGCTACAAATGTGAGCTCAAGGTCAGCTTGAACTGCATAGCAAGACCCTGTCTCAAAGAGACAAAATAAAAAATAAGAAACCAGATAACTAAAGAATTGTGTTCATTTTTTTAGGGAATAAATATATACCAATATACTTATGATAACAATACAAATGATATATTTATAATAATAAAATATAATCCAGTATCAGTACAACAATAACATTATATTACAGATTGCTGGCAATATTACATTGTTTGGAAATTGTTCATCTACTTCAAATTCCACTAAATAATATGAACCATCTTCACTTTGCACAGTGTACATGAATAGAATGTCAGAAATGTGTATTGATTTACACAGTTTCTGTCTGTCTTTCTACTCTACTTCTCTTTTCTTTCTTCTGGTAGTACTCAAGATTGAACACAGGGCCTTTCACTGAATACCACTGACAGCCTTTTTTATAATTTTATTCTTTTCACTTTCAAGACAGGGTGTCATTCTATCCTGCAGTTGTCCAGGTGGGCTTGAATTTATTATCTTTTTCCCTTCATGTCTCTGAGCTTTGGGGTTATGGGTGTACATCACAACCTAGATGCCTTATTTTATGTATTTCTGATTTATAAGGGCAATCTATTAACTTGGTGCTCTGGAAGCTTGAGAACAATCTGCCCAGAGCAGTGATTAAAATACAGATTCTGTAGCCAAGAAGTTTCAGTTTCAATAGATCTTAACTGAGCAGCTGCATAGCACCAGATAATGTGTGTACTGAGTAAGAGAAATACAGCAATAGGGTGCATACCATCAATGGTCATGAGATTTTATTGAGTTAATAAAGTAAATTTTTTAGAACTGAAGCTGACACTTTGCAAGTGCAGACATTATTAATTTCTTTTACAGTTTTTGTGAGCATCCCCAATGTATGTTGAGAAGTGTGGGGGTGATATAAGTTTAAATAGTAAAGAATGTTATACAATTCTTTGACTTAGAAAGAAAGCCACCATCTGTTGTCAGGAGAATAGCTGAGTCAGACAGAAGGTGATCTTACATAATTTCATCTTATTCAGGTTACTTTAACATCTACATAAAAGACACACATGAATTTTTTGGCATTGCTTAGTAACTTTGACGTTTTTAATTTCTCTGAAGTTCAGACATTTTATTCATAACAAATGGAACTTATGAAGTTATATAAGGATTCAGAAATATATAATAGGTATTCAAAAGATTTTTAGCTAGCCACTACCCTCACATATAGCAGACACAAGATTTTCTAATGAATTAGGCTGAACTTACTATTACAACAGTGGTATAAGTTGTAAAGATTAAGTTATTAGATATTTTAATACTTTTAACTTTTCTGTTTCTATGAATGTCATTGATTTTTAAGTAGATGACCAATACTGTAATTAAGATTTAAATTTAAAATTAAAATTAAATTAAATTTAATTAAATTAAAATTAAAATTAAAATTTAAAAGTACATTTAAAAATACTATAAAATGCTTACAAGAAAATGCATACATTTTTATGTTTGCAATGCTGAACTTTTACAAATGTATATAATTGTATATCATAATGACAATAAAATGTGCATTTTTATTATATCAAAAATTGGGATATGATTCACTTTTCCAGTAAAATAGCCCAAGTGAATTCTACTACAGAAGGTTTTGCTTGTCTTGAGATTTCAAAAATATCGAAAGATATCTACGCACTTCTTTTATTCAGATTTGGCCTTGTTACTGTGGGTACTTCTACTGTATAGTTATGCTGTAGTTTGTCACACCAACAGCCAATTTGTCGGCGCAATTTCTGATGGACAGCATAGGTAGTTTCCAGGTTGAGCTCTCCTGGAGGGTCTCAGACATTAGTGTCTAAGCCCTGTGTCACATATTCATTTCTCCTGGATATAGGATGAGGTGTTGGATTGCTAATAAGTGCAAGTCTAGCATGTATACAAGCTGGTCAACTACTTCTTGGAATGCTTTTAATTTGGCCCAAATCAATAAGTTTTGAATTCACCATTAATTTGATGATAGAGATAAAGCAAGTAAATGCAACCTTTTGGTTCTTGTAATTACTGAAACATAACAGAGATCCTGCAATTCCAAGCAAAAATTCTATAGTGTAATTATAATAAATCTTTTGACAGAATAACTATAACTTTAAACCCTGACCCCATAAATTTAAATGGAATCCATCATTTTCATGTTTTTTTTACTTTTTCGAATTCTCATTGTTTTTCTCTTTACTGTAATAGTAGAGACCACATTCACTTACCAGAAAACACTTCCTAAAACAGAGAATGACAATTGATCGACTCTTCCCTTTTCCCATGTGCTGACTCATATTTCTTACTCTTTGGGAAATCCTGAATGATAAACAGACATCATTGAAAAAAACTGCACGTTTACATTTTTTTAAAAAGTAATATTATAGTAAAGACACAGGAATCATGGGTAAGTAAAACCAAAACAGGAAAGTATTTTGAATGAAACTAATGATAATGTGTCTAGACTATAATAAATTTTATTTATTTATTCATAATAAATTTTAAAATGTAAACATCCCCCATAAAATTTTTATCACATTCTGATAAATTCTGACTAAAATAATTTACATAATCCAGAGCCTTCAGAAATTTTTGCGACAGGTACTACTGCTTATTGAAATAAAGAGCTTGTTCTGTAAAGATTATTCATATTATGGAGGCAATTACTATATTTGATATATTATTCATACTCTGCAGTGTCAAATCAATCACTGAGCCATCGCAGATAAATCACTTTTATTATTTCCAGTCATAGTCTTTAAGAATTAATATCAAGTTGTTAAATAGTCTGAACGGACTTTTTGCAACCATAGAATTATGTTACACAGACTATAGCTGTTGTTTACTCATTATGCAATTAATTATCATGTTTTTGCATCAAATACAGTAGTCCCTCACTATTTTGCCATTCAGCTGTTGTGGGCTCACTATTTCACGGGCTTTCAAAAATTATTGATCTACATTATTTATCATGGATTTTTTTACTGAATCAGGATTTACAGTATGCCTAGGTGGTTAAAATTACGTAGGTTTATGAGTTTAAAAAATGGTTGAGAATATTATAGATGTTTTTAAAAATGTGGGAAAGGTTTATTAGAGGGTAGGAAGGGTTTATACAGCAGATATAGATATAGAGACAGATATGGATATAGATATAGATGATATAGATATAGATAGATATACTAAAATAAATACAACCTTGATACTTTACTGTTTTCACTTATGGAGGGGGTGTCTGGAACCTAACTTTTGCGATAAGTGAGGAACAATTCTTATATAATCCAGAGGAATGGTAGTTTACAGGAATAACACAAATATACAGAAGACAAATAATATAAACAGAATGACTATAGTTTAGGCGGCATTTTGCTTAATTCTTACCTATTTTTTAAGTCTACATCAGTGATGGTGAGCATATGGCACACTTGTTGCTGCAGACAAGCTGAGCTCTCTCTGAGAGGACTCCAGAGTTGGTTGTGTTGTTTCTTCTCAACTGAAACCTGGGTAGCCAGGATTAATTTCATTGAAATGGACTTTGGGTTGCAGTTTGGGCACCTGGTGTCTAAAAGGTTGACCTTCACTGACACAGATGTGGTAGGAGCAAGCACGTAGGTGAGGTTTATTAACACCACCAAGAACTTCTCTCAAGCAATATAGGAGTTTCAACAATTATTCAATGAATATTAGAAATACTTGGATTTTAAAAATTATGAACTTACTGAGAAATTCTCCCATTTCTTCCAGTAATAGACATTTCCGTGAAAATTATCAAGATAATTTATAAGTTGATACAACCTTAAAAGTCTTAAGATGAATTTCAAACATAAACCCAACTAGAAGATGTTTTTGCAATTATTTTGTGCTAATTTCATTATTGCTGTGCAGTAATGAGATTTAACATTTCCAATAAAAATCTTTTACTTGGCTCCACTTCAGAATTCAATTTTTTTCTTTTCCTCTAAGTTTTTTTTTTTTTTCTTTTCTTCTAAATTTTGCAAAAGCACTGTCCTGCATGTATGTTATACTTTGCTGCATTTTTGAGGCAATTCCTACTGGTGCTTGACAAGCAATGTATACGTACACCTAGTGGCATAAGTAGGTACTATAAATAATAAATAAATAAATAAATAAATAAATAAATAAATAAATAAATAAATAAACATTGTTTCCTTATCCTCCTAAATTATTTCTCTGAATTTATGATCCAAAATAAAACTTTCCTTCTTTAAATTGTGTATATTGGGTGTTTCTTCCCAACAACTGCACACCAACAAGTAGAGTTTAGTATTATTCATACTTTGAAACAGTGGTGGTAAACATGTGGCATACGTTTTACTTCTGTTTCTTGTAAGACAGAAGATGTTACTGCATGAGTAGCTTTTCTAAACTAAAAATTCAGTAATCAGGGTTAATTTCAGCTTTGGTACTTTGCAATAGATAAGTGGATTCTGAGTTGCACTTTGGGCATTTGTCTCTAGTATGTTCTGTAACAGTGGATTAATGCTTCTGCTAGTAGTATAAAAATGTACCTCCACAGAAAAGCAAAGCCGCTGTATATAGTATTAGTTCAAAATCAAATGTGTTTATTTAAAATCTACTTAATTATAATTAATAATTTCTGAGTGGTTACTAGCAAAGCAGTAAGTACATAGTAGCCTGTTTGTCATTTCTAATAACTTAAAGTATTACCCCATATAAAATAAACTAGTCAGTGTCAACGTTAGCATAATGGCATTCTAGTAGAATTTAAGGAATCAGTGAATATATCCTGGGTAAACTAAAAATAGTTGTGTGCCTTGGAAAGCCATATGATATTTCATGTCCAAGGTATCCATCCCCATCAATTGGAATGTAGAGTAGGTTGTCTTTGTGAGATCATCCATATTTATGACAGACTGCATCAGATTGAGGTGCCTTTCATCTGTTAAACATCTGTCTGAGATAGATTGCTAACTGACCTTGAAAAATGACACTGTACAATTGCAAACACATACTCTATTCTAAAAATTGTATTTTTACTGTCCTCATGACTATTTTACTCTGTTGGTCAGACTAGGAAAACTCTGAAAGTGATGTGCTTGGCAGCAAAATCTCTGTAACACTGTCATGTTTGCTTTTATGGTTTAAGCAGGATGAAAAATCAAGAGGGCATTTCTTCCCTTAATTTGGTAATATTAATAAAATTTTACCATAATTTTAATTTATCCATTAATATTTTCAATTGAGGCAATTAGGTAATTATCTACATTTTGGAGCAAGAATAATAAGAGAATTTGTTTATCATTATATAAGTATCTATGAAATATAATGGAAAACACTTAAATTATTTAAAAAATATATTATAGTGAAAAGCACATTGCTATTTAATCCTGTAAACTGCTACTTTTCTGGGTTCACACACACTTATCCCACCTTCTGGCCACTCTGACATAGTCCTGGAAGGCCTCTTTCAAGAATGTCTTTAGTTGTGCTGTCCTACCTATCTCGATGTCCAGAACCAGTCAGAATTGTTTATATTTCTTGGTCAATTTTACTTGCCAAAACCCCAAAATTCATAAGATGCCAGACTCAGAGAACACAATAGCTCACAACACATCCTGATATTCTTGGAAAACCCTCTTTTCTGCTGGATAGTGTTTAGTATCTACAGCATTCGAAACGGTTTCTAGAACAACAGCCCTCGCAAAGGACTCCTTCACAAAGTGGCAAGAATAATGGAGCAAATGTGTTACAGGAAAGGGGATAACTTGAGAGGGATGATTATCAATATTTTATCATAATATTTTAAATATTTGCTGTATATTTTAATAACATCCATTCTTGACTCTATGATTAAAGTAATGGCTAACATAACATTAATATATTTATTTGTATAATTCATTCCATTGTGTTGGTTGACTCATCCTCAATTAAGCATTCTTTTTATAATAAAGATATAAGTTGTTAGAAGTGTGATGTTTAGTGATATCAACTCTAAATAATCAACCCAGGTAACACAGAAACCATGATAACCTTTCTGCATGAATTTTTCTTGTGTTCCACTAGCAGGATCAGTCAAAATATATTCAATAGTATCCCTCATGATACAGCAGTGGGACCATTCATATTTAATTTTTCTCCTTGTCTTTGAAAATAATTGAGTAGAAAACCTAAAGGCCACTAGCAACAGCCAATGTCTCAAGAATCTTGGTTTATCAATAATTAATAAAACAATTATAAAATATCAAACTGTACACTAATATATCTTTCTGCAAATTGTTGAAGATATTAAGTAACACAAAATGTGTGCAACAATGTCAATGTATTCAAACATATTGTTTTATAGCTAGATATATAGTCAGTTTAAATGTTAGTAATATCTTGATTAGGGCAGTTAAATTAAGTAGTCAGAATTATACAAATTTTGTATTTATAAATCTTATCTCCCTAGGCTTTTAAAAGTTTTTTTTTTCCTTTAAAGAAAAAGCAAAAGAAATTGTAGTAAATAGAGAGATTGGCCAAAGACTTAATATGTGGGTATATCATATGTTTCCGAAATCCTTGGGTACTATTTAGGCAGTCTAACTTATTCTGAAACATTACATATTTCTTTACCTGTGTACAACAAGCCTTTTCTGTTTGAGTATTATAAAAAAATTTATAAAACAAGTAGCACTAATAACAGCATGTAATTTATTAAGTGTACATTTTTCTCTGAAAGTTTTTCTTTATAAATAAAGTAACATTAGTAAAATATTCACTGCTACATAATATCTTTGATTTTTTTTAAATAAAAAAAATTAAAATATATTTCAGTCAACAACTAAGTGCAAATATTTCTGAAATAATTGCAGGGTTAACAGATTTTTTTTTTTTTTTTTTGTCTTTTTTTGAGACAGGGTCTCACTATGCAGTTCAGGCTGGCCTTGAGCTCACTTTTGTAGCTCAGGCTGGTCTCGAACTCGCACCAATCCTGCCTCAGCCTCCCGAGTGCTGGGATTACAGGTGTGAGCCACCATACCCGGCTTAACAGTGTACTGATTTCCACTGATGTATATCAAATTCTCCTTGAGGTCCTTCAGCAGAGATAAAATATGTGTTATACCTCAGAAAAGCTATTTTTTAAATTAATTTTGAAAAGAAGCAAATGTAATCGTTTTAGTGAATATATTTACTCAGATTTATGATAAAGGTTTAATTGTTTCAAGTCATATCAATCATGAACTAATCATATGTTCACACATATGTAGATTTTACAGTTAGGAAAGCCCCTTACCCCAGATGGATTGTGTAGCCTATTTGCAGTCTGTATTTCCCATACTTTCTTCTTTCCTCCTGCAGTGGTTGCCTTTTATAGTGTGTGTGTGTGTGTGTGTGTGTGTGTGTGTGTGTGTGTGTGTGTGTCCAAAGTTCTAGCAGGTCATTTGGGTGAAAACAAAAGTGAATATCACTACTAGCTTTCAGTCAGTAGACACAGTGTACATTTTTATCCCTTAGAGATAATTCTGAAGTGGAAGCTCCACATTTCCCAGAGTTTTCATTTTATACTAAACTTCATCCTACACAATGAAAACTTAGACAACTAAAGCTTTAATGTCTGTGTCTACTTTATTTATTTATTATTTATTTATTTATTTTGTGGGAATGGGGTTCGAGCTTACGATCTTGCACTTTGCAGGTAGGCACTTGTGCCATGGAGCTATCTCCCCAGGCCCTTGTGTCTACTTTAAATGATACTCAGAAGGGTTGGAGAGACAGCTTGGTGATCTAAATCCCTGCCTGTCAAGCACAAGGACCCAAATTTTATCCTTGGTACCGCATGTTGCAGTGCCGCCCTGAAACCAAAAGTGATGGTGCACGTCTGTAATCTCAGCATAGGAAAGGCTGAGACAGGCGGATCACTATGAGTATGAACTGCATAGCAAAACTTGGCATCAAATGGCTAAATAAATAAAAATTGAAAAGACATAAATGACACTGCGAAAATATATACTTACCTTCCCAGTACTGAATGTCTACAAAATCAAAATGAGGAAACAAAAAACACTAAAAATTTGAAAACATTTTAGAGCATTTTTGCTATGGACAATAAAGTACTCATATATGTATCACTTCTTTTATAGGTGTATCTCTGATCATTCTCTCATTCAATTTTAGTATTTTCTCCATAACATACTACTGTAATTTTTGAGCCAATTAAACAAGGATAGGCTGGGGAGATAGCTCAGTAGAATAAGTGCTTGTCCGGCAAGCACAGGGCCTGAGTGCAATTCCCACTTCCGGAAAAAACAATCAAAATAAACAAGCATAAATAAGCTTTTTATAACTACAAGCTGGTAATTAACAAGCATTTCATTACTAATTTATTGTCTGTTATATTCCATTTATTCTACTTTCTACTTCTTTGATTGTTTATTTAATATTTCAGAATTCTGTTCTAGTTGTCTATTAAACATTTAGCTAATTTTATACCATGGGTTATAATATGTATTGTTAACTTTTCATTGTCTAGTCTCATGAAATGATGGAATTGTAATATATATGTACTTATTTCCTAAACATATTAAAGGAATAAAAGTTCTTTAACTTTTATCAAACAATCATGATTTTGACTGTTTAATGTATTTATTTTTATTTACTTTTTTTTTTTTTAGTTCAGGATCCATAGGGTCTACAGGGTTTCACTACATAGATTGGAGTCATATTGATTCACCTGTGTTCAGCCTCCCAAGAGCTAGGATTACAAGCATGCAGCATCAAGCCCAAGCCCAGTCTCATTGCCATCTCAGTGTGTCCCAGGGCAGGGCTGGCATAGCATGGCAGGGATCGAACTCAAGCGGTTTAGTACACTGAACTATCTGACTGGCCCTGGCTTAATGTATTCCTAAAGATTAAAAATTTATTCTAACTTGCTTTACTTCAATATTGAAAGTTATGGCTGGTGAGATAGCACAGAGGACTAAGCACCTGCACAGGCAAGTTCAGCGCTTGGAGTTCAATCTCTGACACCACATGCTGCTGGGGCCCCACCCCTTGGGATGCTGAGCCAGCAACTGAGTCCGTGCCTGGTGGCATGTGCCTGTAATCCAGTTTTGGAGAGACTGAAAACAGGATGATCACTACAAGTTCGAGCTATGTAATGAGACCCTGCCCCTCCAAAATTAAAATTATTCTTTAATATATTAGTATGATTATGCCAGTAATAAACATTCAAATAATCTATTTTTAAAATGTTCAGGCTGTAAAGATATTTTTGCTGTAGACTGAGTTTATGATAACAATCAGTTTTCCTCTTTTACATGAAGTCTATGACTACTGTAATGTGTTTTTTTCTGGTATCATTAAGAATTCATTTTATCTCTAGTTTTCAGCCCATTACTAATATAAGTAGGCAGTCATTGATAATCAAATTTGATGTTTAGTTAACTTGTAGAATTTATGTGTTCCGGAAAATTCGGGATGCTTTTAGTCAATGTTTCTTTTTTCTGCTCAATTGTCCCTATCTGCTTTCTTTCTAAGAGTATAATTAACCACTCTACTTTGAAATTGTTCCAAAAATGCCTTAGGCTCACCTCATTTATTTTTAAATCACTTTCTATGTTTCAGACTGGATAATGCCTATTGATCTAGTCCTAAATTCACCAATGCTTCCTCTGTCGTATTTATTGTATGTTTGTCTTTCAAGTCTAAAGTTTCTACTTGATATTGAATATTTACATGACAATGTATAGTTAAATGTACTGATTTTTAATTACTATGAGCAAGTTTTTGTATTGAGCATACCTAAAATATCTATCTTAACCTCTTTAATGGTTCAAACATCAGGAACATTTTAGAAGCTTATAAAATTTAAACAATAGGTGTGTATGTGTGCATGTATGGGTGGGTGTGTATGTTTGAGTGTGTTTGTGTGTATGTGTATGTGTGTGTGCAGGGTCTCACTATGCTGCTCTGACTCACAGTGATCCTCCTGTTTTCTGCCTCCCAAGTGCTGGGATTACAGGAGTGTGCCACCATGCCCAGACTCCATCCCTGGGCTCAGCACGCCCAAGAGCGGGGCCAACGTGGCATACGATGCCAGGGATCGAACCCTGGCCCCTGTGCTTCCTTAAGCAAGCTATAGCACCTTCCCTAAACAATAGCTTAAAACTTGATCAGAGGCTAGTCTTTCAGTCTTGGTAAGTTTAACAGGAAAAACATGAGTACATCAGAGAGGTAAACACTCACAAAACTGTAGTTGGCCATGACGGCCAAGCAGCCACTGGAGTCATAGTGTTACTTTTCATATAGAAGGGAGTATAGATTTTAAGAAGTGGCTCTTGTATTTTGTTGCTGGCCACTGACCACAGTGATTTACAGGGAAAATGATTGTGGAATGAATATGTGAAGAAGGTCTAAATGCTTGGAGTCACTTCCCCACTATAGTAACATCAACCAAGTGTGCTGTAGTCCCTGATAGATGGGGCTTTGGAAGCTGATTTCCAGGGTAAGGCAATGAGACACAAGCATCTGAAGGAGATAAAGAGTCCCAGGATTTCCCAGTGTCAGTATGTGTCATGCTTAGACCCTCTCTGTTTTACTAATTTACTTTCTGCTCATCAGTGCTCACCCTCAGCATACAAAGCGAAGATGGGAAAACAAAAGTTTTAGCATGCACCTTCCCCTTCCAGCCATTAGTAACTCTGGAAAAGAACAATTCTCTCCCTCTTTTTAAAGACTCATTTATTTCTTGTTTTTCATTGTGTATCTTCAACATACCACTTAGATGACAATTACTTTTTATGTAGCTCTTTATTGTTGTATATCTGACTGGTACTATGATTGTCTTTTTTGATTGTTTTTTTTTTCATATTTTACTTCATAGCTAAAACTACAATTGCATTACATTACAAGGCAAAACTAGAAAATGGAAAAAATTAATACTGAAATAAATTCATACTGCTACTGTTTTTTATCTAAATTGAGTTCAAGTCGTTTTAGGAAATAGTAAAGTAAAACCTAGCTTATAGGCACTTAGGTTCTACAACGAAAGTTTTCATTTTCAATAGAAAGAATTAAAGATTACAATTTTATTTTATTTTATTTATTTATTTTTTTTTTTTGTCTTTTTGAGACAGGGTCTCACTATGCAGGTCAGGCTGGCCTTGAGCTCACTTTTGTAGCCCAGGCTGGTCTCGAACTCGCACCGATCCTCCTGCCTCAGCCTCCCAAGTGCTGGGATTACAGGCGTGCGCCACCACGCCCGGCTACAATTTTATAAAATATCACAATCACCAGTATTTGAATCTTTTTCATTGTCCCCATGGAAATCAGTTATTTAATGGCTTAGATTACTGCCCTGAGACCTTATTCATTTATAATTATGTCTTGTTTATAAAATTAAGAAATGGAAAGTTGTTTTTAATAATCTAGTGATGCAGTAATCTTTTCATTTTTAATTAAAAATTAATTTGCTTCCTAATGAAGACAAATAAAACATCAAATCTAATTAAGATTGTGCAAAAGGTAGTGTTAGCGTCCATTAAGGACCCAAGCAGACATCACACTTGACAAATACTGCAGCTCATCTTGTTCCTTTACTTAGAAGATCCTAAGGGTAAAAGCAGCTGCTGAATACAGCTCTTCTTTTTGTTTTAATTGCCTTTAATGGGAGAGCTAAAAATATGCATAATGCATCATAATGCTTTGCATACAGGTAAACAGAACAATATGCCAAGTTGCCAAATTTGTGCCTGTATATTTTAATAAATGCCTATTGTTTGAATTATATTTCACTTCTCTGTATATTTCTCAATTAGAGAAAAAGCATTATAAAACTGGCCTAAAATTGAATGAGAAGAATTTAAAAAGTAGTATCACTCAATAAATGCTGACAAATTATCTTAAAATATACATAATATGGAGATTTGAAAACAAAAAGAAAATAAACAATAATATATAATATCATATCTTAATATGCAGTTTTATTTTCTGTAATTTCATTACCAATGAATATAAAATTTCTGAAGAAAAGATTCATAATTTTTAATCATCTCAGGATGAAATCTTAAGTCACCTTCTTTGTTCCACCTTGTATACGAATGGTAGCTTTCTCTAGGAAGTCTGTGCTGTAAATGCTATTAGTACATTGCTGAGTTCCTAGCTGTCCTCATTATCAAGTGAGTCCTCACTGGATCACAATGCTTTTGCTGAAACAACCTTTGTCTTCCTCAATAAAGGCCTCAAGACACAAGAGTTGTGATGAAAAGAAGTACCTGGGCATAAAATGAGCAAGGGAAGATTGACTCTTCAACTATAAAATAATGCTGCTGCTTTTAAGGAAAACCTAGTCTTGCATAGGCTTCACTACTACATGTAATTTTAGACCATCACAGAACTAATTATATAGTTTCCCCAGAATAGAAAGGGAGTTGCTATTTTAGATGTTATTTCTTTATATATTCATTGATGTACTCACTGAAATATTAGTTATTGTATTTACATGTGTAGATGATTAATAATAACCATCTTTAAAATTTTCAATTAGATTAGATGGAAAATACAAAACAATCATCACCTTTAAAATATTAAAAGTGAAATTAGTACAAAATGATTCTGTAGCCCAGAGGATGCAACACTTTCTCTGCTTTGGAGAATCAGACAATATTTAAGAAGAGAAAGTTCCTGAAGAGTGAGAAATCAAAACAAAACAAATCAGGTAGAGTAGACACACACACACACACACACACACACACACAGGCTTATGTTGTGCATGATCAGGACAAGGCCAATATAGATGTGCAAGTTTTCTTTCAGCTAGGCTGTCAAGTAATGGATGCAAATGCAAGGGGCAGAGATCACAGCTGCTTAGCACAAGAGAGACCCTAAAATTGGCGAAGTACACCAGTATGCCATGTTACATAATTTCATGACAATTATTCAGAGGAAAAAGTATGCTATGACAGTTTTCTAAAATTGTTCCTCATTTTAGTGTGTGCCTATGTCTCTACTTCTGGAGAAAAATGATGACATTTCATGCTATCACAATAGGCAAAATGTCCAGTCATAACTGTCGTCTTTCACAGAAAAGAACCTTCACTAATTATGAATATTCAGTAATTAAGGAACCTTCTCAAATTTTATTTGGATCATATTTTAAAAGCAATATCCATTTAGAAATAGTTCAACACATCAGAAATAGTATCATATTGAGATATTTAAAATATAAAATATATTTAATCAGCTATTCTTCTAAGCAAGAGTAAATTATATATAATCACATTATATCTTCACTAGATTAAAGACCAGCATAGAGATAAAAAATTAGAAACATCTTGTCAATAAATTATCAAGATTAAAGTACATTCAAACTGACTTGATTCTTGTACTTTATTGCTATGAAGATTTGGGTATAATATAAGATAAGCTCCAGATGATTGAATCTGCTCAGATCTGAGGAGCCTTGGAATCATACATTATGAAGGAGGAAATTAAGATGGAACATTTTATCAGTTCCTTATGCTGATGTTCAACTTGTGTATTGGTGTTTCATTGTTAGTTAAATAATAAAGACATGAGTTGGCTAACTAGTGTCTCTTCTGAGCCTCACACATCCCTATAATCGTGCTAATCCTATTGCACTAACCAGTTTTCCTGGACCTGTCAAACCTCCCCTCATTTTATCTTCTAAAGTCAACTTCTGACATGGTATAGTACAATGTTTGTCTTCTATCACAAGTGTATACAATATACCAGAGTATGAATGTCCTCACATGCAGTAATCAAAAAACATCCTTCAAGGAAATGATATTATCAGATCCTACACTAGGCAATGGTTATGTATTGAAATACGAAAAGCAAATGAAGGGAAATTGCTTCAGTCTTTGGGAAAGCCTAGTGGGTCTATCAAACAATAAGTAAGTCATCACAGGTAAGATCAATAATGGTAAAAAAAAAAAAAAAAAAAAAAGGATAATAGGAAAACCAAGTGGATCGTATTTACTTTGAGGAGAAAATAATCTAAGATCTGAAAATCAGAAAGTGTTTGAGCAAAAAGAATGTATTAGTTACTTTTTGCTCGTTGCTGGGACAAATACCCGACACTCAAAATGAAGCAGTGAAAGGTGTATTTAGCTCACAGTTCGTAGAGGTTTCAGTCCATATTCGGCTAGCCCAAGGCTGAGTGGAGCATGGTGGAGAGCATCCAGTTCATGGAGGCAGAACAGCAGCAAAATGGCAGCAGAGGCTGCCAGTCAATCAGGGCAGCAGAGCAGCAGCAACAGCTAGAGCTCCAGTCTGTCTCTCTGTCTCTCTTTTTATTATAGTCAGGCTCTCCGCCTTAGCTCACGCCCTAGGCTACACCCATAATCCCAGAAGTACTTCCACCCATAATCCCATCAGTACTAAAACCTATAATCCCAGGGATCATGGGTCAAGTCTCAAACTCTAGAATTCCCCGCCCAGTGACTCCATGAGGCTTTGGGGGGACAACTAGACATAAACCATAACAAAGAACATGCACTCATATAAGAGATATTTCTTTTTTGCTTGTGGAGTCAAGAGTGAATAAATAGAGAAAAGTAAAATCAAGGAAGCAAGTATTAAAAATAAAACTTTCTTGTTTAGGTAAAGATCCATATTTGCTTTGAAGATTTGATTTTATTACATTGTAATTTTATAAAGTTAGACATTTGTATATTCTTTCAGGTCTTAATTATATCCTCTGAAAAGATTATATGAACCTTATTGAGGCAACTAGTATACATTTCCCATTCATTACAGAAGGAAGATTAGATAGAATAATGGAAAGGCAATTTGGAGAAAGAATTGAGGTAGAAAGGAATAAAGTCATGTGTTCTTGGATGGAAAACATCTAGGAACATTCATTAAGCCAAATATTTTGCACTTAGCAGTTGCCCAACAAATAGCAAACAGTTCTTTATTTTTTTTTTATTTTCTTATATATTTAGTGCAGGGTCTACAGGGTCTCACTACACAGATCAGACTTATAGCGATCCTTCCGGATTTTCAGCCTCCCAAGTGCTGAGATTACAGGTGTGCCACAAAGCCCAATCTCAATCACTATTTCAGCACACCCCAGATGCAAGGCCAGCACAGCAGGCGAGGGAATGAAACCCCAGCCCTTACATCTGTCTAAATAGGCACTTCAATCTGCTAAGCTATAATTATTATTTCTAAAGTAGGAAAAATAACCGTCAAATTAGAAGGCATTACTGTATCAAGGATAGGATTCTGAAATAACATTTTTGTAAATTCATGACTAGAAAATTAAATTGCATAACTGGCTTTGATCAATTTATTAGTTAGTTTCTTACTACTGTCAGTTACTGACATGAAATACCTGATTGTCACAATATAAAAAAGAGTTTTAGCTTGGCTATAATGGCTATGATGCAAAAACACCATAGAGCAAGAGTGTAGCAAAGATAGATCGTAAGGGCCAGGAGTAGAGCAGGGAAACAGGCCCCAACAAAAAGGAGAAGAAGACCAGATATAGGCCTTACAGTCAAACCTCTGTGATTGATGCACCTCAAATTTTGCTTTTCTAACCCTATGAGTGGATTTCCAAGTCAATAATGTTGACAAATAATTGCAATTGCCAGATTTTACTAATATACTTAGATGAGGGGCATATGATGAGTGGCACACGATCATAATTTTAAAAAACATTTTAAGGGGTCAACAAGATAGCTTGGTAACTAAACTGTTATCTTACACAAGCTTTGGCAAGTGCAGAGACTGCGATTTGATCCTAAACACCACTTGCCATGCCAGCCACATCGCCAGGGTGAGCTGAAGAGGCTAGAGTCTGTTCCTGGTGGCACATGCCTATAGTTCCAGCTCTAGGGAGGCTGAAAGTAGGAGGATCACCATGAGTGCTGTTGCTGATATTGCTGATTTGCAATATTGCTGATATTGCAAATAACAACTACAGTGAAGCACTTGTTTAGTATATTCAAAAACACTAATTATTCAGAGATGACAGCTTTTTTGAAACAAACTTGAACAAGATATCCTATCAAGATATTCTAGAAAGAAACAAAGAAAGAAGGAAAGAAAGAAAGAAAGAAAGAAAGAAAGAGAGAGAGAGAGAGAAAGAGAGAGAAAGAGAGAGAGAGAGAGAGAGAGAGAGGGACAGAGAGAGGGACAGAGACAGGGACAGAGAGAGAGGTACATAGATGTTCTATTAATAAAGCAAGAACCTTATAATTAAAATCTCTGAAAGTAACAATGAAAATCTGTGTGCATAACATAGAAAAATAATCTCTGCACAAGTTAATATACCATCTTCTCATACTTTTTATTATCTTTCCTTTTAATTCTTCCTTACCCATGACATTTTGTAGGTGTAAAACTCAGATGAAAATTGATATATTGCTACTGTTGCCATTATTAAAACAAAACAATTAACTTACAAAATATTTTCATTTATTTTTGTTCTTATACTTAAGGGAAAATTAGAACACTTATGGCAGACAGTATTAAATTACCATAACCAAGAGGGTAGGAAGAAACAATCCAGATTTTAGTGCTAAGCAGAAACATAAATTTGTATAACATGCTCAGGCTTAGCATTGTCAATTTGTATACAAAATGTCTGCCATGAACACTAGCAAGACATCTGTGTGTGTGTGCCCTCCTCACACACACACACACACACACACACACACACACACACATATATACATATGTATATATACATATATACATATATACATGCATATATACATATGACTGTTATTTTTGGTTCTGTCTACTTTTTATTGATTTGAAAATCATCCCTAAAAGCCGGAAACAGACCAATAAAAATGTTTCACTCCCAAAGCTTTGACCTTATGTTATGCTACAGTGGTAGGCAGCCAAATTAGATAGAAATATTACAAGCAATCAGATAGGTCCAGGACTAAGCAAGGTCTCCTAGTTTCACCTTAGGTCCTCCTTATCACATGGTTTGCCCTATAAGACCTCTAAAAAAGATAATTTCCCAGGCAACCCACTAGGGCCCCCCTTCTGTTCCCCTCTTGGACAGAAGCTTTCTTTCCCAATAAATATTCTATTCTAAACCTCCGTCTCATTCCTAAAATTCATTCTTTGGTTTTAGAGAACATGAACCCATCCAAGTGTTTTTTTAGGTTAAGAGATCATCAGTTTTTGTTCTTGCACCACTACCTTCTTTTCTGCAGAAGTATATTGTGATTTCCATATCTGCATGTACTGTCATTTAAAAAAATCTTCAGAAAGAAAATCACCCCATAGCCGGGCATGGTGACACATGCCTGTAATTCCAGCAATTGGGAGGCTGAGGCAGGAGGATCAGTGTGAGTTCGAGACCAGCCTGGGCTACAACAATGAGCTCAAGGCCAGCCTGAACTGCCTAGCAAGACTGTCTAAAAAAAAAAAAAAAAAAATATCCCATAGTATGTCACTAGGCAAGCTGTCAATTCACTGGAAAGAACTTTGCCTTTTCATCATTTTGAGCAGTTTCCCTATGACACAAACCCTAAATATATTGTCAGTCACTTTAACAAAAAAATATATTGACTTTTGAGAGAACAAATTTCAGCCTTTTTTTTTTTTGTCGCTTTGAGACAGTCTTGCTATGCAGTTCAGGTTGGCCTTGAGTTCACTTTTGTAGCCCAAGCTGTTCTCAAACTCACACTGATCCTCTGGCCTCAGCCTCCCAAGCGCTGGGAATACACATGTATGCCACCACACCTGGCTTTTTGGATTACTATTCTTTTCAGCCATTTATTTATTTATTTATTTATTTATTTATTTATTTATTTATTTTTGTCTTCTTGAGACAGGGTCTCAGTATGCAGTTCTGGCTGTCCTTGAGCTCACTTTTGTAGCCCAGGATGGTCTCGAACTCACACTGGTCCTCCTGCCTCAGCCTCCCGAGTGCTGGGACTACAGGCGTGCGCCACCACACCTGGCACAGCCATTTATTTCTAAATTTAGAAAGGAAAAAGCTTCATTCTTTTCTGAAAAAGATACTTTGAGAAAAAAAATTTTAGGGAATATTTTGCTAATGATTTTCCATTGATGGACATATGTGATCTCATAATTGAGACAATTCTTTTGGTTGTACCTTAGTGGCAGCACCCTTCTTGCCATATGAAAAGCAGGACTGTCTGGCTAGTCTATCATTTTCAAGGAGAATGCAGAAGACAAACATGATAGAGGGCCACGGTGTTTAGGGAGACAGAAGACATCATCTGTTCTACTACAGGCAGAAATCGTCAGATACTTGGACACAATGCAGAGTGCTTTCGAATTTCACTTTACTTCAGGCACTTCAACCCTGAAACAATGATTCATAATCATTTTCCTGCTGACCATGCCATTGATGGCATAGATGCTGCCAATTATGACCTAACTCATTTCAGGACAAAGTAAATGTTAGGATATAAATTCAACTGTGATTATTAAAGAAGTTTGGGTATCCTGGACATGAGCCTATCACTGTACAGCAGTGATAGGCAGACTCCATGTGCTACCATACACCTTTGTGAGTCGGGGATTGTAGTGTCTTGTTGCTGTTAAAAGTAAGTCAAAATTGATTTGCTTTAAAAATGACTTGAACAGTGACATACTAGAGATCTTACAAAATTGTAAGATTACATTCCTGCTAATGAGCTGTACCCTTGTCTTGGAATTTACTTTTGGTTAGAATTAAATGAATTAATACATTATTCTGGTTTTATTTGTTCAAAGTCAATGCATTTCATCAACAGTATCAATTATATTTCACATAAAATCAACAAAAATCAGAAAGGATATTTATACTTATGCTTATATTTATATTATATTTATATATTCATATTTCTACATTTATACATGTATTTTCATTGCAGTAAACTACATGGAAAGAATTTAGGTTGTAAATATACCCTCTGATATCATTCTCTGCAGCTTTCATTGTCCTAAAAGAATCTCTTTAGCAGCCACAATCCTAGCATGTGTAAAAGTACTTTAAGAACTTATAACATGGTTCAGTGAGCTTTTGTATAAGCATACATATCCATAATTTATTGAAAATATTGCAAATGCACATGTATAAATTTATTGACTTCATGCAAAAATAGACCCTCAACATATTACAAAAAGATGCTATGGAATTTCAAAACCACCAATACTTTGATGCTGGAAGAAAATATCTCCATCCTATTCAAAAAATATCCTAAATCCTATTGAGAGCTTTGTGAGCTATGCTTGGAATATACAAATAAAATGTATCATTTTATGTTAGTGTCTTGATGGATACATGCATTTTGGGTAAGAGAATACACTTTTAATCAATTTGAGAAGCTTGATCTTTACTGGTCTTTCTTATTGCTATTTGTGAAAGCACAGTGAAAATTATAGCCTTGAAAAGTTGGAAATTAAGCAATTGTCCTTCTCCCTCTTGAAATCTGAGCAGTGCCCAGATGCCTTTTGGGTATAAAAACATTTGTTATGTACTAGTGGCTTCAAACAGCCCAGGACAGTTTAGAGATCAAGGCAGTACAATTTCTTTTACTGGTGGAGTGCATCACAAGAGGAATCAACAAAGGTTTTTTGGTTATTTGTGGATAAATTTGTATGTATGTTGGTCAGAATGAAATATTTTTTGCCCCTGGCAAGCCTAATACTTCATTTTCTGCGTCTTTTGTTTTATCAACAGTCACTGCATGATCTCACTATTATTATAAAAGAATATGTGGTTATGTAAAGCAGCATATCCTGATTTTCTGTTTAACATCTATATCAATTATTAAGAAAAGGCAAAATTATAAGCCTGCAAGTGCCAAAATACCACTTTACTTAATGAGAAAGCAGGTTTTAGAGAAAAAGCATATGTTTAATTTGACTCTCTACACCCATCTACCTAAAGCCAAAAAAGCACTGGACTTGGCTACTCTACAATTCCTTTGGGTGAAAACTCTACAGCAATTCCTACTCCTAGTGGTCTGCATATGCTCAGAACAAAGGGAATGGATCAGCCACATTCCTGAACCCTCAGTTTAAAAAAGGGTTTGTTTAGCTCATAGCTTCCGGCAGATTCATTGCAATGTCACCTGGCTCCAAAGAGCAAACATGTAGGAGGCATGTGACAGAGGACAGGTGCTCCTCCCATGGCATTTAGCAAGCAGAGGAAAGGAAGAGCCAAGAGTCTACGCATGCAGTAGCCCAATTCATCCATCCATGTATGAACTGACTGTTATCGATGGTACTCCAAGATCCTCTTACCTTATAAACACATGAGGCTTTGGACAGGGTGACACATAAGATTTGAGCAATAACCAACCAAGTATGCATGACCATGCCTTTTCTTTTGAGTCACTGTTTGAAATTTGCAACACTTACCCTCTAGGATAGTAATGAAGAGAAAGGAGCAGTATTAACTGAAGAAAATACACCTGAATAGAGATCACCCTAGCACCTTGATAATCCTTCCGTTCCAGAGACACAGATCTTGAAAAAAGAGTGTATTAATACAAAATATTTAACACAGGAAATAATCCATGTACTATATCAGAATATTTCCAGATTAAACCATTGGTGAGCAGGAGTGAACTGTGCCTACCTACAAAAATATGTTGGTCGTACCCTTGTGCAGAAGTACTAAGGTTAGGGGAAACAATTGTTTCTTCTTATCCATAACTCAGTACACAGCAAGGCAAACATTAATTTGAAAACATTTGGTGGTTCTTTGCTAATGATGAATTTTCTCACTAAATGAGAGAGTTATCTGTTTTAATTTTTTTCTCAGTTTGCCAATTCTTCCTGAAATCTGCAGTATGGTAACCTAACACATCCAGATGGATGATCACACATGATGGATTTAAGAATTAATTTAGATGTGGAAAGCTAAAAGCAAATTAAACAGAATTTGAGGCATTTTTTTTTCTCACCAGAGACCAAGGAAAGAGAATTCTCTGCACTAAAATGTGCTCTGGAGTTCACGTTAGATGAGCTATAGGAATAAGCCTGTCAGATCCAAGGATGCCTGGTCCATAACCATTTAAAATGAGTGAGCCTCACTTAGGTGGTGCCAGTTCAACATGCCATCTGTCAAATGCGCATGACTACTAATTTATTTTATTAAAAGATAATGATCTCACCTCTACTCACTTAATATTCAACATTCACATAACAGCCAGGACAATTTTTCATGTTTATTTTGGAAAACTCTGACAAAGGCTATTGCTTTCCTTCCTCCTTTATTGCTCTTGCAAGCCTAATTTCCCCTGATGAAAATCAGTTTTTTCCTATGACAGAAAAAAGTAATTAAAAATGTTCACTTCATAGCTAACTTATTTCATTGCCAACCATCTAAACAGCTGAAAAAATATGTGAGCACAACAGCAATAATATATTGAGATGAGTAACAGGAAATTAGGGACTAGGATTGTCCCCATGGACAAAATCTGGCATTGACTTTTCTATGACCAGAATGAGTATAATGAATGACTCACATTTACTACTCTGTCAGTTGTGGCCCTCCCTGTCACACACAGCAAAAGAAGTGGAGCTGAAATACTTTAAAGAATGTAACAGAGTCCCCTCAAGGTGTTTAAATTAGAAAATCAGAGACCAGAGTGTCTGGCAAATAAGGATATTATGTTTTGCTTAGCAACCTCTTGAAATGTCATGTATTCGGCACTGTTGTGAGGTGGCACGAGTTTTAGGCAGTGTAGCTTAATGAGCAAAACTGAGGCCTTGAAGATTTGGAAACACCAGTGCCCAGTTGTTGACTCCAATGAGATGGCCAGACTCTTATCTGTACATTTTCACTATGATTTTCTGCCTCATGCCAGGCCGACAAAACAGTAGGACCAATAGACTAGGAGATGAATGAAATTTAACCTTTCCTCTTTTTAAAGTTTATTTATCTTAAGTATTTGTTATGAAAACATAAAGCTGACAAGCACAAAACCCCCAACATATTTTTATACGCTGTTTTATTTTTAAACTCATTTTAAATGGGTGCAGGGTGTTTAAAATGACTACTGCTTCTTTGTATAATCTAAAGAAAAGTTAAAAGAGAAATGAGAATTTGCAAAGCTTGTGACAATTTTTAAAAAATGACAAATTATAGGTTGAACTCTTTCAGTCATCTACTTTAGTAATTGGGTAGAGAACACTTAGAATTCAAATATGGAAAGTCTGTTTTGGAATACCTATTCTTTGAGATTGTTCTCATCTTAGAGACTGTGGGCCCGCAGCACACTGCCATGCAGCAAACACTTAAAGAGAGTGACTACTCTACACATAGTTTTCTTCTTGGCTTGAGACCTCCTGTCTTGCAGGGGGTTATGGTTGATACACTGTGTCAGTATATCAGGGACTCGTCATGGAAACAGGGTCTTCACCTTATAAACAATCTGGTCCTGTGCAAAAGGAGGTCATGGAGATGGAATGAGGGCTGCGCCTGCCCTGTGGGAGAGGATAGCCAGTTTACAATAGAACAGGGAAAAGAGGTGTGTTCTCCCTTCCTTTGCTGTTGCTGCTTGGCTACTTTTAGCCACCTTGCTATGCTGTGGCTGCGCCATGCCACCCTGCCTAGGAGTCAGCTGATTATGGCTAAAACTGCCTCAAACTGTGAGCTAAACAAGCCTTCTGATCCTTAATATGAGGTATTTTGTCTCATCACTGAGAGAAAAGAAATCACCACAGAGACAGACAAAATTAGCTACTCCCTCCCACGTAATCTAAAGTCTGCATAACCATATCATTAGCATGAAATTGTATCTTATTTGTAATTAAATACACATAAATATATGGAGATTTTCTGTCAATGAGGAGCAAGACATGTGGATTTTTAATCCATAAAATGGCTTTTTCTGGTAATTATTCACAAAGGTACCCTACCAGGCAATTGGGAGTATATTGACTTGGGTGGCTAGTGTCATACCTCCATTTTCCAGAGAGTGGGCCAGACAGAAGATGTCTGAGTGGCATTCTTTTTAACATGATAGTGTGCTTGGATTGATTTATAAGTGCAGGAAAGGGTTAGCATGTGCAACATTTTCAGAAACAATACCTTGTAACACCTCTCACCTGTCATGAAGCATAAAGACTAACAAGAGTGTCGCTCACTTTCGTGTCTGAGTCTGGGAAATGTAAAGGATATTTTTCTCCTCTGTTCACTTTGCTTTAATAAATGTAAAAACCTAGTGGAATGTATCTGCTCAATTTATACAATTGTTGCAGTATATCACACTTGGAAAAGCATAGCAATTTTAATAAGAATTCAAAAGCTCATACCATTCACCTTTCTAAGTTCTCCTATGCTTTTCCTAAGACTAATTCCAACTAATGTAAAAAAAAGTTAGTGATTAGTTCAGCACAGAATTAGGAGAGGGGAAAAACTGTTGTCCAAACCAGGCCATGTTTGGGAGTGAATGTGGTGATGTGATAACTGCAACGGGACAAGTGGAAAAATCCAAAGCCCTGGCCTGGCCGTGCCTATTCTCGTAGGAACTGACGAGCTTTGTCTCTCCTCTCACAATCGCCTCTTCTTGCCGCTGTTGGCTGTGTTTCCCAGACACAGGATTACTACCACTGAATCTTCCCTGTAAATGCAGAAGAAAGCCTGTCAATCCTTTGGTGTTTTTCCTACTTTCTTTCTCTCATTTAATACCATTTTTGATTCTCGTAAACCAATCATGTACTTGAGAGAGAGTATTGTAGTACCTAAAATTACATTAGAAGCAGCACCTATCTAAAGAATCAGAAGGACAGGCATTCCACACATAGTTTTAGTTTTACTTACTACTATCCTCAGTGTGATAAACCTTTTGGAGGTTCTTCGGACTGTTATCTAATTCATACTGTGCATGGTTTTGCTCTTGTCATGTTTCATATGTTTTCTGCTTGTACTCAATTTGTTGTTTAAACTTTAACTCCTTGATTTCTACTCAGCTGTATTATGCTTCTCCATTTTTATTTCTTCTTTTGAGTTCTTACACTAGGGAGACCATACAATATTTACAAATATAGGTCTGATGTATTTCACTTACGAGTATCTTCAAGATATATCCACTTTTACATGAAGTCTTCTAGTTTATCCTTCTTTATACTTGAGTAATATTTCATTGTATAAAAATAACACATTTTTCAACCACTCTTGGTATAATGGGCATTTGGGTTGTTTATAAGATTTGGCCATTACGAATTGAGCTGCTATAAACATAGGTGCACAGATATCACTATAATATGATGTTTTCAGTTAATTGGGAAAATTCCCAGTAGGGGCATAGCTGGATTGAATGGGATTTCCATTTCTACTTTTTTAAGGAGTCTCCACACAGTGCTCCATAATGGTTGCACCAGTCTGCATTCCCACCAGCCATGGAGAAGGGTTCCTTTTTCCGCATAGCCTCTCTAAAATTTGTTGTTGGTTGATTTCTTTATGATAGCCATTCTTTCTGGAGAGAAATGATATCTAAGTGTTGTTTTAATTTGCATTTCATGAATGGCTAGCAACGTGGAACATTTCTTCATGTATTTGTAGGCTCACTGAACTTTTTTCTCTGAGAACTGTGTGTTAATCTCAGATGCCCATTTCTGCATTGGGTCTTCAAATTTTGAGATCACAATGGTTTTTAGTTCTTTATAAATTCTAGATAGAAGATCTTTGTCTGAATACTAATTAGTTAAAATCTTTTCAAAATTTGAGGATTGTCTTCTAACTCTGCTGATAATTTCTTCTGAGGTTAAAAAAAAAACCTTCTTAGCCACAGGAGGTCTCAGTTGTTGATTCTTTCAAGTGTTAAACGTTCATTTTGATTTTTGTCCATGAACTCTTTGCCTACCCCAATGTCTTCAAGATTTTCTCTCACTTTTTCTTCCAAGAGATTTAATGTTTCCATTTTAAAATTTAGATCTTTAATCCATTTAATCCATCTTAAGTTTAGTTTAGTGTATGGTGATAGACCTGGGTCAAGTTTCAGTTTTCCATAGGTGGAGAGTGAGATTTTCCAGCACCATTTGTTAAAGAGGCTATCTTTCTTCCAGTAAATATGTTTGGCTCCTTTGCACAGGATGTAGACATAATAAATTTTCTAATGTTTATTGGTACGATAGTTTTCTTCTCTTTGATCTGAGAGAATATAGTTGTATACAGAGTCAAATGCTCGATAATTGCAGTGTGCTACTGGCAAAGCTGGCAATGTTGGAAGCTGTTGATTTGAGCCTTTTACAGCTCAGCATACTGAACTACTTTAAGTTTTATGCGTCATGTGTAAGTTTTTCCGTTGGGTTGTCAAGGGCAAATTAAAGCAAGACCTATTTAACAAAACAGTTAATTTTTTATTCCTCTCAAGGTCAGTCAAATCCCCTCAGGATTTACTTACGAACCATGTACACTGCTTTGTAGAACTGTTGTTAGTGTCAGCCATCTGGATGAGTCACAGCCACTGCTTGACCAGTTTGCTCTCTATGAAAACCCGAAAGAATGTTTTCTCTCCTGGTGACTCTCCTTACATACACTATTTACCTTCAATTCCTTTCCTCTGTGGTCTCTTAATCTCCTTGAACAGAAAATTTGGGAAACCACTGAGTTATAGGATATTACAGCGCAAGTTCTGTTCTGTTCTGAGTCCTTACTGACCTTGAAGGGCTAGGACCAAACTATTGGCTATCCTTATAGCACTTTTCTTATTTCTTTAATTTTTGGTCTGTAAACTTATATTCTTAGCCCTCCAGAAGAAAAGCTTAGTGATACTATTACTCTAAAACATGGGTACTTGAGCTTACTCTCACTGTCTTTTGGAATATCAAATATCTTAGACTTAACTTGGAATTGGTATTTTCCATAAATCATCAATATTCTAACAAATCTCTATGGAATGGGATAAAAGCAGTTACACATTTTTACACAGATATTTAAAATATAAGTATGTACCAAGTTTTAGGCCATCCATCCTTTGTTGTTTTTCCTAGTCTCTTATTCTCATTTAATGTCATCTTTTGTTTTCTTGTAAACCAACCATTTACTTGATAGAGAGTTTAACAGTAACTGAAATTACATTAGAAGCAGTACACTTCTAACAGGCCAGAATGGCAGGCATCCCAAGCACAGTTTTAGTGTTACATATTGCTATAATCAGTTTCAAAAACCTTTTGAGCTTCTTAGGATCCTTGTCTAATTCATCCTGTGCATATAATTGTGTGCTTTTGCTCCTGCCATGTTTCTTATGTTTTCTGCTTTCAGTCACTTTGCTGTTTAACCCTTCCTCTTTATGGAAGTCTTTGATTTCTATTCAGTTGGGTTATGTCTCTCCATTTTTATTACTTCTTTTGAGTTCTTATACTAGGGATTGACATGTTGTTTTCACCTTATAATAATTTTATTGAGATGGAACTCCATCATAGGTCAAGGGCAAATTAATACTAATTTGGAAGATCATTTGCTATGTCATTATTTGAAATATTTGAGTGGCTTTGTTTGATTACTATATTTCTGACAATATAAATTTAGACACCAAATTCATATAGGTAAAACTTACGCATGTGATATTTTAAGTTCTTGGGTGATTATTAATATATCCACCTGACATATAACATGCTAGACAGGTTCTGCCTGGTCTATAATTAGTTGCTGTAATCACATAATTTAAATGTATCTATAGTTACTCTAATTCTGAACGCTATAATAAAAATTTCAACTTCTGTGATTATTAATTTTTCTTTTCCTTTTTAAGTGTAATCTTAAGGGACATCATCAACAACTGGTTTAAAAGAGGTACTTGGGCCGGGTGTGGTGGCACACTCCTGTAATCCCAGCACTCGGGAGGCTGAGGCAGGAGGATCTATGTGAGTTCGAGACCAGCCTGGGCTACAAAAGTGAGCCCAAGGCCAGCCTGAACTGCATAGCGAGACCCTGTCTCAAAAAGAAAAAAAAAAAAAAGTTGTGGATGTAATCCACAACCTTCTTTTAAATGATCACCAGATAGGTACACTGTATGCTAAGTAAAAGTCAAGTTCAGAAGTCAAATCTCTATTTTTGGACATTAGTAGTGGATTCTAACAATTCTTAAATCAATATGGACCTTTCTTTAGTATTTGCCAGAAGTTCTTCTGGGATGTGACGCTTTCTTTAGTAGCATTAAACCACTAGCTGTCCTTCAGAAGCCCAGATTGAGGTTTTGGCATAATATTAATGGCTTTGGTAGTTGCAAATATGTTAGCAAAGTCGTAAAATGTTTTCTATATTAAATCAAAACCATCTTTATGCTATTAGCAAATGTAGGCTCTAAATTATACAGATTTTGGATAATTTAGATATGCAAAAGCATTATCCAAACTGTACAAATGAAATGTTGCCACTTATTTCATTCTTAAATCTGTTCCGGTATGTATAAACACATGTGGACATCCTCCATAATTTAATTGAAGACTTACATGCATTATTTTGCCTTTAATATAAGTTACAGAAAGACCTGCTAAATTTCCTCATATAAAGATGATTAACAATAAAAAAAATCATCAACATTTTTATATAAACTTTCAACTTATTCCTCAGTTTCATTAGTCACATGGATTTTAGTTTTCCAGCCAGTAGTTGTAAGTCTTAAAGTAAAAGCATGTGATCCCAGAATGATAAAAATATTACATTTATTTCATGCCTACTGATTTCCTTCTACATATTCTTCCATAATATTTCTTGCCCAGATGACAATAAACTGTTTTCATCATTTTTTTTTCTTTTGTCCTTTTGAGACATGGTCTCGCTATGCAGTTCAGGCTGGCCTTTTGTCCACTTTTGTAGCCTGGCTGGTCTCAAACTCACACTGATCCTTCTGTCTCAGCCTCCCAAGTATTAGGATTACAGGGATGTGCCACCATGCCCTGCTGTTTTCATCATTTTTACTTTACAAAGTTACTGCATGAAAGGTTTGACTTGCTCCACACGAGAGGGCTGTTATCCATACAGTCAATATTATTTTAAGGAACATTCTAAAATTATTCACTTTTGTTTTATTTTATTTTTATTTTTTTTATTTTTTATTTATTTATTTTTTTTTTCAGGAAGGAAAGGTTTATTTAGCTCACAGTTACTGGAGGTTTCAGTCCATTTTTGGCTTGTTCCAAGGCTGAGTGGAACAGGGCAGAGAGCATCCAGTTCATGGTAGCAGGATAGCAACAGATGGTGACAGAGGCAACTGACAAACCAGGGCAAGAGAGAACAATACAGAGAGTCTGTCTCTCTGTCTCTGTCTCTGTCTCTGTCTCGGTCTGTCTGTCTGTCTGTCTGTCTGTCTCTCTTTTTTTTTTTTTTTCAATTTTTTTATTGTTTAAATTTAACAATGGTTATATTACATATTTTCATCATCAGATCAGTTTAGATTAATACATATAGGTATATAAGATTGATCAAACAATTAAACATTAACCTTTATAAATCCACATTACTTTTTCTTTTCTTTCCCCCCTTCTTTTCTTTGAAAGTTGACATATTGCATATTGTCCTCACAATCATTCTATAGAGTGCAGTGTGTGGGCATGACCGATCTCCCTATTGATGTTGCATAGAAAAAAGAAAGAAAAAAAAAAAAAGGAAAGAATATACTTCTCTTTGGACTAAGAGGAAGCAGATACATATACAGTCAAAGGTTTTGCAATTGCGGTGTGCCACCAGTGAAGCTTGTGATATTGGAGGCTATTGAATCTAAGCCTCCTAATGCTCATCTCACCAATCTAGCTCTGCGTTCCATGAATTGTAATTAAGGATTTTTTTTTTCTTGCTGGGTGGTCAAGGGCAAGTCGAAGCAAGACATGTATAACTAAACATTCATTTTTTTTTTTTTTTTTTTTTTTTTT
>PVJA010023160.1:21133-33464 GCA_004027025.1 Myocastor coypus | reverse complement strand
AATTTTCAGAAGTAGAAGTTAACCTTAGCTCTTCTCTTGGTAGCTGTTATGCCTGTCTATTTGTAGCATATGAAAAGAAACACTGAATTCTCTCTTAGTAAGGTGTAACAACTTAGGAATTGCGGTGGGTGAGGTAGCTAACTGATTAATTGAGGCAGTTTTGTGTAACAGTTCAGCACAAAAATAAAGAACTGTTAGGTAGCTGGATGGCTTGAAATTGGCAAGTAAAGGATAGAACTTCACACAGTTTCCTTTACATTTACCACATTTACTTTATTGAAGATACAGGCTAAGGGGCCCGGCAGGATGGCTCAGTGGTCTAAAGCGCCTACTTAGGAAAGCTTAGGTGGCTGCAGGGACCGTGGTTTGATCCCTGGCACCACATGCTGCACCAGCCCTGCCCTCAGAGCAGGCTGAGCTGGCCATAAAAATAAACAAACAAAAGTTCTGAAACAAGAAAATAAAATAAAATAAAAATTGAAAGAAAGGAGTGAATGGAAACTTTTTTTTAAAAAAAGATACAGGCTAAGAGCTGGGTGTGGTGGTGTACCTCTGTAATCCCAGCATTTAGGAGGTTGAGGCAGGAGGATTCTTGTGAGTTCAGGGCCAGCCTGAACTACATAGTAAGACCCTGACCCCTTATATATAAAAATATAAATATATATATAATATTTATATAATAATTTAACATATAAAATATTATGAAACACACATCTATCTGTCTGCCCATCTGCGTAAATAGGCTACAGCTGAGCAATGTGGCAAACATCTCTAGTGCCAGCTACTTCATAGGCTGAGGTGGGAGAGAATCAGTTAGTTTGAGACCAGCCTGGGAAACAGCAAGACCCTATCTGAGTAGGACATACATATTTTGTCTGTGTGTGTGTGTGTGTGTGTGTGTGTGTGTGTGTGTGTGTGTGTGTGTGTCTGTCTGTCTGTCTGTCTGTCTGTCTATATGTATATGCATATTTATCTGTTCTTTAATATCAGTCCCTCGAAATGCTTCTCATTCCAAGTATATTCTATTTACTTCTTTATTTGGGTTTTCTGGAGATAGGGTCTTGCTATGCAGTTTAGACTGGTCTTGAACTCACTATCTTGCCCAGGCTGGCTTCAGTCTCACAGCGATCCTCTTGCTTTATTTTCCTGTGTATACTGTGATTACAGATTTGTACCATCATACCTGGCTATAAAATGTATTTTGATAATGCTGTATTTTGGAGGATGGTAATATTTTTAAGTTTTAAAATAGTGACCATGCACAGGAAAATACTGTTCTTTTCCTTGGGATAGATTTCTTCTTAAGCATTTCCTATTTTTGGTGCTGTCATCATTGGTATTTTAAAGCCCGGTATTCAATTAAGTTAATGCCAGTATATACAGATACAGCTGATGTTTTAATACTGATTTTGTTTCCTCAATTTTGCCAAACTCAGTAGTTCTAGTAGATTTTTTTTTGTAAATTCTGTAGTGCTGTCTACTTAATAGATAATTTCTATAGACAGACAATACTATATTTTTAATGTGTACACTTCATATTTGGTTGATTGTAGCATTGCTAGAATTTCTGGTCCAGTTTTGATCTTACTGATCTAATTAGCTTTCATAAACTAATTTTACTTTTTTGTGTAATTTCATATAAATAAAATCATGTATTGTGTGTATGTGTGTGTGTGCTTGTGTGTGAGAAGGGAGGGGAGACTGACTTCTTTCACTTGGAATAAAGCTTTTGAAATCCATCTATCAGCAGCTCACTTTTCTTAGTATTGTGTAGTGTCCTGGGGTGTGGCTCACTGGTGGAGGACTTGCCCTACATATGCAAGGCCATGGTTCCATCTCCAACACTGCCACCGCCACACTACAACAACAGAACAAATGTTTTAGTTACTCTTGTTGCTGGGACAAATACCCAACACTCAAAATGAGAGAAGAAAAGATTTATTTAGCTCACAGTTACTGGAAGTTTCATAGTTTAAAGCAGCCTGAATTAGATAGCAAGACCTGGAGACACTGTGTTGCTGTGTCCAGTATGATCTGCTCCATACCTCCGAGAGAGGTTGTCAAGGATGGGGGAGGCGCATGCTGTCATTTTAATGGTTAGCATCTCTGTGGCCCACCCCTGAAGCCCTGCCCTCTTCCCTTGAGCCTGTGTTTGATGCCTCATGATTTACATGAGGTTTGGGGGGATTACTACATACAAACCATAACAAATAGCCACCAAAATGAAAGTTTTGTAGTGTGACAACATTATTGAGCTCAGTGAGTATGTTCTATAAGATACCACTCTTGCTTTATGCCGTGTAACATGATCAGTTTTCGTACATGTTGGGGTAGTATTTCTGAGAAGCATAGGTGTCCCTCAATGATGGGTTTATATTTCTTTCCCTCTCTCTCCCTTCCTTCGTCACTGCTTCCCTCATTCATTCTTTTGTCCTCCTCTTCCTCTTTGCCCTCTAAGCCTCCCCTCACCATGGTCATAGAATCCAGGGCCTTCACATTAAGTTATATCCTCAGCCATTTAAAACGCTTTTTTTTTTGGGACCAGGGTTCGAACTCACGACCTTGCACTTGCCCAGCAGGCACTTGTGCCTCAGAGCTATTTCCCCAGCCCCTTGTTTTTCATTTTGATACACAGTCCTGCAAACTTGTCCAGCCTAGGCTTGAACTTGTGATCCTTCTTTCTTAGCCTTCTAAGGTACTGACATTACAGGCATGCACTGTTAGACTTTGGTTTATATTGCTATAGCCATTCTTTTAATCAATTAAGGCAATCATGTTTTCTTTTTTTCATTTATTAAAACAGATGCATTGTTTCTTTTCTTTGTTTTTTTTTGTTTTTGTTTTTTTTGTCTTTTTGAGACAGAGTCTTGCTATGAAGTTGAGGCTGACCTTGAGCTCACTTTTGTAGCACAGGCTGGTCTCGAACTCACACCAATCCTCCTGCCTCAGCCTCCCAAGTTCTGGGATTACAGGCGTGAGCCACCATGCCCAGCTGATGTATTGTTTTTTATTTACACTTTTTCTTAATATTTTGGAATTATTTTTAAATTTAAATGTAAAAAAAAAGTTTTCTTATGGTGCATAACGTAGGTTTTGATAAATACATATGTTGGAAGTCTCCACTATAAAATGTTGAGTTGTGCCGGGCGTGGTGGTGCACGCCTGTAATCCCAGCACTCGGGAGGCTGAGGCAGGAGGATTGGTGCAAGTTCGAGACCAGCCTGGGCTACAAAAGTGAGCTCAGGACCAGCCTCAACTGCATAGCGAGACCCTGTCTCAAAAAGACCAATAAATAAATAAACAAACAAACAAACAAACAAACAAATACATACATACATACATAAAATAAAATAAAATAAAATAAAATAAAATAAAAAATAAATAAAATGTTGAGTTGTACCATCTCCCAGGATGGTCTCTTAGTGCCCTGTGCCCCATTAGTCTACTCTTTCTGTTGCCACTAGAAATTGCTGACTTGTCTTTTCTTGTGGTTTTGTCTTTTCCTAAATGTTGTACAACTTATATAGCTTGTCAGTTTTTGAATATGACCAATTCTACTTAGCAATGTGCAATATACACTTAGATGCATCCCTACAGTGGTTATTAATAATTATCCCTTTTTATTAGTGAACAGCATTCCACTGTTGGATTGTACCATTTTTTGCCTCTCCATTCTGTGATTCAAGGATATTTGTTTTGCTTCTATTTGGGGGAATTGAGAATAAAACTGTGTAAACATTTGCATACTGGTGCTTATATGAACCTAACTTTTCTTCTCTTTTGGACAAACACCTAAGAGTGGGATTGCTAATATAGCTTTAACTTTGTGCACTGTAGGAGTTTTAAACTATAGATTTTATTTCTTTAATTCTACCCAAGTGATCAAATTCTCCTTCGCTCCCTTCCACTTGTGGTTGAGCCCACAACATCATGGATGCTAGGTAAATAATTTAGCACTAAGTTACATCCCAGGTCTTTCTGTTTACTTTGAAACAGTGTCTCATTAAGTTGCCCAGGCGAGGAGCTCAAACTTCCTATCTTTCTGTCTCAGTTTCCCAAGCAGCTAGAATTACAGGTGGGCATTACCATGCCCAGCATGCTGCTATTTTTTTTTTTTTTTTACATTTAGGACAGGGGATACAGGGTCTACAGGTCTCACTACAGATTGGATTTGTAGTGATTGTCCTATTTTTAGCCTCCTAAGTTCGGGGATTACATTGTGGGTCACCACCATGCCCATTCTCAATTCCTGTCTGAGCTGGCCCCTGGGGATCGAACTCTGCTGCTGCACTCTGCTGAAGCAGACACTTAAGTCAGCTGAGCTATCAAGCTGGCCCCATGCTGCTTTTTTTTTTTTAATTAGAAGAATACAAGACTTTCTTTCCTTTGTCAATAGAAGCAACTTTATTTTTGAGACAAAATATGCTTAAAGTTGGTTTTAGGTTCTTTTTTATTTATTTATTTACTTTTTTAGTATTCAGTAAGAAATACATGTTACAAGAAATTGAGTATTGATGAAGGGATGTGGTATTTATAGAAGTATATGAAAATGCTTTTGTTTACTTTGCTAATCACTTAATGTTACATTTCATATTTTAGATCCTGTTTGACCAAACTCAGAGATCAATTAAAGCACAGCTTCAGAACTTTGTTAAAGAGTAAGAGTCTTTTGGTTTATGTACTATATTGATTAACTGCTTTGAAGATAACCACACAACAATTGTTTTCATTATTTGGTTATGAAAATGTTTCTTTTGCAAAATAAAAAGAATAAATCAACTGCAGTGAAGAGGAAGGAAAAGCAACTAGTTAATGATTGCATCTGAAAAGTGACCTTTTTTGAGAGAAATTATGGATCATGAGATACCATTAGTGGTTGTAGTTGAAGACTTTTCTCCTTTCTCGGTATGAGAATATGAATGATTTATAGAAGTACATACTTTTTGTTCCATCTAAAACTTTTGTGTCAGATTAATTATACTTTATAATAAAATTGATCTAAAAACAAAATATGGACTTTTCAGGCTTAGTTAGAAAAGTTTGCCCTTTTTCACATTAATAATTTAGTTTTCTTTTAATTTTTTACTAAGATATATAAAATTACAGATAAAATTATATTTAGTATAAATTATAGATTTATAAATTAGAAATAACACAGCTCCTTAGTATAGTATACGTTAGAATTTATTGTGAAAATGTTGGAAAGATTTTTTTTAATTTAATATTTTTATTGTTTAAATTTAACAATGATTATATTACATATTTTCATCATCAGGTCAGTTTAGATTAATACATATAGGTATATAAGATTGATCAAACAATTAAACATTAACCCTTTTAAATCAACATTACTTTTTTTCTTTTCCCCTTTCTTTTTTTTGAAAGTTGACATATTGCATGTTGTCCTCACAGTCGTTCTACAGAGTACAGTGTGTGGGCATAACCCACTCGGAAAGATTTTTTATAAGTTGCTCACTTAGTAGACTGATACTTGGCATGTCCTCATAGAATGTATATATAAAAATGTATGGCAGTTCTCAAAGTCTTTTTTTACATTTATTTGATTAAAAGTAATTTTTATCCAGATTATTTTATCTAGTTTCCTAATAGTAAAAGTAAAGAGGTGCTATGTGATTAAACCTAAGGTCATTAGTAACTCAAGGGTTTCACTATTCAAGACCATTCTGCCCTATGGTTGCTGGAGGCTGTTGTTCAGGTACAGCACTCCAGTGGGTACAGTGGGCCAAAGCAATCCTGTGATTTATGCATGGCATCTGTGTGTGCTCTGCAGCTGCCATAGCCCGGTCACTGGTACATGGGGGATAAGGGGAGACCATTGAATGGGGATCCTGTTGGCCTTTATTGGTAGTATTCTTTTCAGAAATTGACATGTGTGTATTAGTATGTGGCACAGAGTATGTCTAAGTGTTTTAAAATTTATTTATAAAAATGTTTTAGACTACATAATAGTAAAATCAAGGGTGTATCCTTATAATAATTAGATCCTTAAATTTTTAAGATTTATCCCAAAGAGTAATGAATTATAATCTTTGAGAAAGGGCCAGGGAATTTGCATTTTATACAAGTGTCCTGTGATGGTTCCTTTGTGTGCTACTATTTAAACATCGTTTGGTTAAATAATGGTATATATCTTGGAATTTTTTAACAATTAATTATCTTCATGTTAACTTGATAATGTGTTTTCACTTCATGTTTCATTAGTTAAAATAATAAGCATTGCTAGCCCTAAATCTGAAATCTGAAATACTCTGCGTCCAAAACCTGAAATCTTTTGATCACCAAGCTTGGATTTTTGAATTGGTAATGTTCAGGTGGAAAAATTCATATAAATATTCTCAAATTCAGAAAGCTCTGAAATCTGAAACTCATTATGGTTCCAAGCATTTCAGTTGAATGGTGCTCAACCTGTAACTGGGGAATAGTATATAATTTAGTTGGAAGAGCTTGGAAATATCAATACATAATTAAACAAATGGAGGATCATAAGAATTAAGTTCTAAAATTACTTTGCCAAAGTTTTTGAACAAGAAAATTTCATGAAAGAAAACTTCACTAAGTTTTTATTTTTTTAGAGATCTTAGAAAATTCAAAGATGCCAAGAAGCAATTTGAAAAAGTCAGTGAAGAAAAAGAAAATGCATTAGTAAAAAATGCCCAAGTTCAAAGAAATAAACAGCATGAAGTTGAAGAAGCCACAAATATTCTGACAGCAACAAGAAAATGTTTTCGACACATAGCCCTTGACTATGTACTTCAGGTAGTTATTTAATTATGTTTTCAAACAGTGCTTACTAGATAGGGTGCTACTTCTGAGTGATCATGCTGTAAATAATAGTACTTTGCTTTTAAAGTTGAAATATCTTTTCTGGAAAAATGTCACTCATTTATGTATACCTTTGTGTATATGTGTGCATAGTGTGTGTAGTGTGTGGATGTATGTGCCTTTTGTTCAGATTTCTTTTCATTAAAATTTGTCCCATTTTTGAATGTTTTTGAAAAAGCATCTTAAAAATGACCATACATATTTTATGTAGATCCCAATTGATATTTGACTGTCAGACTTTTAAGGTGTTGTCAGCTTTTACTGGGTATAGTAAAACTATATCTTTAAGTAATTGTGATGTATCTTTACATATGCATTGTTTGCCACATTGCTACTTAATGTCTTTAGAGATTCTTAGTGCTATCAAGACTCTCAGTGAAAAATATTTCTAGATTAGTTTTATTTTTTATTTTTTAGGTTGTGCATTTTCAAAGTTAAGAGATACAGGTTTCAGGGTTGTAGCTCATTGGCAGAGCATTTGTCCATCATGTGCAAGGCCTGTGCTCTACCCCTAATTCTTTAAAAAGTAAAAGAAAAAGCTAGAGATCTAGCTTTGTTGATCTTCTTGTCCAGTGAATAATTGAGGTAGTTTGAAATTGTTAAAAATGCAGTTTGTTCCCTACATGGATGAAAGGTTTTCTGGAATGGAGGAATGCTCAGCTTGCTGTCCATGCTCTGCAGATGAGTACTCAGCCTTCCCAGCACCCTTCACTGGCATGGCTCTGTAGGGGTCTTCTTCATGACACGTACTACAGTTTTGAACCCATGCGATTATTCTCATTCACTAAGGTGGTAGATCACATAGTCCATCTTGAAATATACTTTTAATCTTTATTTTTCTGAAACTCACTTTAGGGCCTTTCTGTTTTTTTTTTTTTTCAGTTTCTGCCTTGAACCTTTTTCTTTTGTCTGTCTGCCTTTTACTCTCCTTTTAAGTGTTTTATCTTTGGTCTTATTCTTTATTGCTCTCTGACAATTTGTTTCAATTGCTACCTGTATATAGATGACAAAAATCTATTATTCACAGTAGTGCCACATTCAGTGTTTAAAACTGAAACCTGCAACTTCCAGAATGGCTTTGCTTTCTCTCTTGGTCTTTTTAACTGTGATACTACTTGCTTACTCTCATAGAAGTTCAAAATGGAAGATGGTTACCAAAATCACCTTGAGAATTCCTCTTCTGTACTGCATAAATATATGTTTTCCTTCCTCTTGCTGCTGTCCTAAACCAGTCTCAACTCTGCTTCTTGCCCAGAATACTAGTAGGCTAAACTCATAAACATAGGCTTTTTTGCACTGCTTTTCCTGCCTAACTCTGATTCACATTCTGGCCTGTGGTCAAGACTGCTCATGTCTTTTCCAGGCAGCATGAACTGTACTTGCCTCTTTATCTCTTTTGCCATAACATTTTCATGTGCAGTGCAGTTAGGTCACTGACTGCATTTACCATGACTGTGTATTTGTGTCTTTTCTATTCCTAGATTGTGTCCCCATCTTGTAGTTTAGTGGTTGGAAAAAATGTAAAAATTTTTTTGAGGGGCCTGGCGGGATGGTTCAGTGGTCTAAAGCGCCTGCTTGGGAAAGCTTGGGCGGCTTCAAGGACCGCGGTTCGATCCCCGGCACCACATGCTGCACCAGCCCTGCCCTCGGGGCAGGCTGAGCCGGCCATAAAAATGAGTGAATAAACAGAGTTTCTGAAACAAGGGAAAAATAATAAATAAATAAATAAATAAATAAATAAATAAATAAATAAATAAAATAAAAAATTATTTTTTTAAAAAAGAATTTTTTTGAAATTCTATTTTAAATGCTATGAATTTGATTGAATGTGTTAATGTTTAATTGTTTGATCAATCTTACATACCTATATCTATTAATCTAAACTGATCTGATGAGGAAAATATGTAATATAACCATTATTAAATTTAAACAAAAAAAATATATATTTTTTTTGTCTTTTTTGAGACAGGGTCTCACTATGCAGTTCAGGCTGGCGTTGAGCTCACTTTTGTAGCCCAGGCTGGTCTCGAACTTGCACCAATCCTCCTGCCTCAGCCTCCCGAGTGCTGGGATTACAGGCATTTGCCACCACGCCTGGCAAACAATAAAAATATTAAATCATGAAAAAAAATACTATGAATTTTATATGTGAGGGCATTCAGCTATAATGTTATTTTCAGGCTTATACCTGACAAATTACCTTTCTTTGGTGTTCATCTTCTGACAGGTTAGCTTTCTCGCCTACCAATATCTTTTTTTTTTTTTTCTTTGACCCCCCAATATCTTGAAACAGACATGTAGAAGCAACTAACGCTTTTTTTTTTCAGGACTGGGGTTCAAACTCATGACCTTGCACTTGCCAGGCAGGCACTTGTGCCACGGAGCTATCTCCCCAGTCCCCTTTGCTTAATTGTTAAGAAAAGTTATTAGCTATTTCGGGGCCCAGTGGGATGGCTCAGTGGTCTAAAGCGCCCGCTTGGGAAAGCTTGGGCAGCTTCAGGGACCGCGGTTCGATCCCCGGCACCACATGCTGCGCCAGCCCTGCCCTCGGGGCAGGCTGAGCCGGCCATAAAAATGAGTGAATAAACAAAAGTTCTGAAACAAGACAAAAAAATAAATAAAATAAAAAAAAAAAAAAAGTTATTAGCTATTTCTTGGTCTGTTTTTGTTTTCTAGTCAGTGCTTTAAATATCTTAAAAACTAGAGAATTCATTGGTAAGGACATATGAAAAGATATTCTGTAATGTTTGAAAATATTAGATAACACTTATTTCATTAAAGTGGTATTTAATAACAGAAAAGAAAAAAAAAACAAAAACTTATTACGAATTTCTGGAGTTGGAGCAGTAGCCCAAGTAGGAAATGATACTTGAAACCTGATTGGTCAGAAACAGCCTCATATACTACACTTTTAATTTAGGTGGCTGACTTTTCACTGAGCTAAAAATTGTCTCAATTTCATTGGTATGTTTGTATTAACCGTTTTTGCAAAATGAGGGTCAAAGGATGAAAAACTTGAGTTTTATTTTTATTTAATTTTTAGAAAAGAATTGAACCATTAGAATATGCAAATTTTGCTGTATTATTCTATAGATTAGTTTTAAAAATGATGCATAGGTGATTAATCAAGTATATTTTCCTACAGATTAATGTTCTTCAATCAAAAAGGAGATCAGAAATCCTAAAATCAGTAAGATATTAATTGAAATGATGTTTTAAAATATTTTAATATGAAACTAACTATATATCTTACTATTGATAGGAGTATCTACTAAATCAAGACTTCATAATTGCTATTACTTCCTTTTCATATTCATTTGTGCTTCTTTACCAAAGTAATGTTTTATATCACGTCTTTATCATGTAATAGTTTTTTATGTGTATTTTATATATTAATATACATACTTGTAGCTCTATAGAGACATTCCTGGTGCTGTTCCATTTTCATTCTATCCTAATATGATGCTTTACACTAGTTGTCCAGGACTGTTTGGTGACTAACTGGAAGTGGCTGCTGTAAAAAAAAAAAAAAAAAAAAAAATTTATTTTTTTATTTTTTTATTTTTAGGGAAGGGTCTACAAGGAGTGCAGTGTCTCATTGCTAGATCAGACTTGCAGTGATCTGCCTGTTTACAGCCTCTCAAGAGCCACCACGCCCAGTTTCAATTGCTGTCTCAGCATGCCCTGGGGGCGGGGCCTGGCATAGCAGGCCCTGGGGTTGAACCCCTGGACCCAGCACCTGCCTGCTGGTGCTTTAATTTGCTGAGGTATTTGGCTGGCCCTATAAAAAACTGAGAATAGTTCACAATTTGTTTTGAAATTTATAAAGGTATAATCCTATTACATTTAGAATTTGAACTTTCATTTGTAGTTGCTCTTATAAATTTTCTGTGCAAGCTCTTTTAATAGATATAAAGTATATATTAAATATGTCTTAAATATATATATATTCCTCTAGATTTTTAAAATATTGGACGTGAGATCGAGGACTTAGAGGAGTAGGTCATTTGGGAAAGTTTTAAGGTTGATAATGTGTTTGCTCCCTGGTGTGCAGTTCCAAAACCAGCGGGTGTAATTTTAGGATTGCTATTATTTTTTCCTACGCCTTTTATCCTGTGACAGTGACACTTTTTTAAAAATTTACATAGGTTCATTTTTGTTTGTTGGATCTTGACGGTGTCTTAGTTACTTTTTGCTTGTTGCTGGGACAAATACCCGACACTCAAAATGAAGGAACGAAAGGTTTATTTAGCTCACAGTTCGTAGAGGTTTCAGTCCATATTCGGCTGGCCCAAGGCTGAGTGGAACAGGGCAGAGAGCATCCAGTTCATGGTGGCGGAACAGCAACAAAATGGCGGCAGAGGTAGCCAACCAAACATGGCAGCAGAGCAACAGCAACAGCCTGAGTCTGTCTCTCTGTCTCTCTTTATATTACATTCAGGGTCTCTGCCTTAGCCCCCACCTTAGGCCACGCCCATAATCCCAGAAGTACTTCAACCCATAATCCCATCAGTGCTAAAACCCATAATCCCAGGGATCATGGATCAAGTCTCAAACTCTAGAAGTCTCCGCCCAATGACTACATGGGGCTTTGGTGAGAGAACTAGACATAAACCATAACAGACAGTAATAGGAAAGTATGCTGGGAGAACTTTTGATGTCGTATCTCAGTCTTTCTGAGAGCTCTCAAAATTAATTCTCCGAATTTATTTGCAGAATTTATTTTTTTCCCCACAAAGGGTATATTTATTTATTTATTTTTTAAAAATATATTTATTTATTTATTTATTTATTTATTTATTTTTGTCTTTTTGAGACAGGGTCTCACTATGCAGTTGAGGCTGGTCCTGAGCTCACTTTTGTAGCCCAGGCTGACAAAGGGTATATTTAAATGGCTTTAGATCCTTGTTCCCACCTACCTTTTATTTTCATATTTGTGTTCAACATTGTATTTGCTCTTTTTTAAAATAATGATATTTATCTCCTGCTTGTTTTCTAGATTGACAGTAATGAGTTGACTGATATTTAATGATGGCTTTTATGGCTAGTAGAATTCTACCATGTGAATATATAAGGGATAGACAAATTTTTTGTACATATAGCGGGTTTTACAGACCACTTGGTTTCTGTTGTACTTAACGGACATAGTTAATAGGCAAATGAATGGTCATGGCCGTGCTCCAATAAAATTTTTTTTTATAGTTACAGAAGTTCTAATTTCATAAAGTATTCTCATGTCATGAATTTTATGTGCAATTTTCATTTTCTTTTAATTATTTTTTTTTAGAATTTTTTATTTTATTTATTTATTTTTTTCTTGTTTCAGAACCTTTGTTTGTTTGTTCACTCATTTTTATGGCCAGCTCAGCCCACCCCAAGGGCAGGGCTGGCACAGCATGTGGTGCCCGGGATCGAAGCGCTTTCCCAAGCAGGCGCTTTAGACCACTGAGCCATCCCGCTGGGCCCCTCTTTTTTTTTTTTTTTTTAA
>PVJA010023160.1:0-21033 GCA_004027025.1 Myocastor coypus | reverse complement strand
CTTGAATATGTCACAAATTATCTTCATCAATGAGTGTTTAATTTCCATGTTTTTGCCATTAAAATTTATAATGAATAACCTGATTACCATCTTAGGATACATTTATAGACAAGGGATTACCTAGTGGGTTTAAATAGTGAATGAGGCCTTTTTTTTTGGTGGTACCAGGGATCTAAATCAGAACCTTGCACTTGCTAGGCAAACACTTATTCCATTGAGTTATCTACCTGGCCCTGAGACCTTTTAAAATATTATCAAATTTCAAAGATTAAACCATATTTTCACTAATAGTATATGTAAATGAATAATTCTCCACATTTTATGAACAGTGGGCATTACATTTCCCTTCCCTCTACCTCATTGACAGAAATTGTGATCTCATCACTTAGTTTTGCATTTCATTAGTACAAATTAGATTGAATCCTGTTTTGGGCACTCCTATACTTTATATATGTCCTTGTGTCTCTTACCCTGTTGGAGGGTTTATTTTTCATATGATTTGTAATGTGGCCTTCATAGTAAGATTTTAAATCTTTGTCATCCATTTTTTCCTAGTGTATCACTTGTCATTTAATATGCCTATAATATATTTTGGTATACTGGAATGTTTTACATTTAATGTAGCCCTATTCCTTCCTGCCCCTCATTTCTTTTTGTTTTGCAATTTAGTGGTTTTTAAAAAAATTATATTCACAAATCCTTATCAATGTTTCCTCTTATGAGTTTTGTCCTTTCATTTTTAGATTTTATTTAGTTGTCTTTTCACCTGGAAACAAATTTTTGTTTGGAGAATTCTGGAATATGAAGGGCCTCATGACTAATTTTCGATTTCAAAGCATTAAATAAATGTGTTTTACTAAAAACGTGGTCAGATGATTCTTGCAATATACTATATACTTAAGTAATTCCTTACTTTGTAAAAGAATTTAAAAAATAAGGGTGATTTTTCTGTTATGAGTAAGTAAAATACAGAAAAATCTTGGTAAAAGCATTCCTTGATACCATGTTTAGACTCATGGAATGAATATAAAGAAATCTCCAAGTTGGCACTCTTTTGACTCACTTTATTTTGTCAATTTGAGAGATTGCTGGAGCATTTTTTAGTTTAACTTTGGCTAGTGATCTGGTAGGTTGTGAAGTGTGTCTCTGATTGTTTTATTTTGGATGTTTGTTTCCTCTTTATTTTTTTATTTGCTTAAGGTTTGTGAGTGAGCTTAGTTCAGGGTGCACATAGTTAACAATGTAGCCCAGAAGAGAGTGAGACTTGAAGCCAGGCGTGGTGGCTCATGCCTGTAATCCCAGCACTTGGGAGGCTGAGGCAGGAGGATTGGTGGAATTCGAGACCAGCCTAGGCTACAAAAGTGAGCTCAAGGCCAGCCTCAACTGCAGAGTGAGACCCTGCCTCAAAAAGAAAAAAAAAAAGAGTGAGACTTGAAAATTTTGTTATTTGAATAACTATAACCTAAACAAGTACAAAGTTGGGACATGTTAAAATTGCCAACTGTTGAGAAATCTCTTTTAAACAAAATTCTCATTACTTTTGCAAATATTTATGAAATGCTTTTAAGAAAAATGATGCAATTTAATTTTAAGTAGGCTAGACATTATGGGCTCTTGTGAAAATAATGTTAAACATTAAATGGGATGAGGTCTTTAAAATGCTTTCAATTTTTTACCTAGGCTTGGATTTTAAAATGACGATATTCTCCCTTTCAGATGTTATCCTTTATGTATGCCCATTTGGCCTTCTTTCATCAAGGATATGATCTGTTTAGTGAGCTTGGGCCTTACATGAAAGATCTTGGAGCACAGGTAATGTTGACATGTATTTTTTTATTCTATTATGTATTGATATTTATAGTTTTAAAGAAATGTAGGATGGTGGGGTATTTGACATTTCATTTACATCAAGAAGTTTGATGCTGCAGTATATTTATGTGTTGGTTAATTGTGCAACGAGAAATCACAGTAAAGGGAAAACTAATCTTACAGGTTGTATATAAGGGTAATAAAGGCCGGCCAGATAGCTCAGTGGACTAACATGCCTGCTTAGGCAGAATATAGGGGCTGAGGTTTGATACCCAGCTTGCTGTGCTGGCTCCACCCCTGGGTTATGCTAAGATGGTGACTGAGACTGGGCTTGGGAGGCCAAAAACAGGAGGATCACTATGATGTACATATTGAGACCCTGTAGTTCCTGTAGACTTTTTACCAAATGCATTAAAAACAAAAAACAAAACAAAACAAAACAAAACAAAAAAAGATAGTAAAAAGGAGAACATAAAAATGCAGCATCTGTTGTTATGGTATAAGTTAAGTTTATTTTCAAATTTCTTATAGTTGTATAATACAGTTATTGTCCTAGTTTGCTTTTCATTTGACTTATACATCTTTGTATTGTAAAAAATTATATTATTTGAATAATGACATTTTAGAATTTTAGAATTATGGGAACTTTTTCATCACACTGACTACATTTAGGTATTTTTTTTCTATGTGTGTGTTTTCTGGGGTGTATGTGTGTTTGAGAATTAAACATATACCGCAAGAAAGTTAGGTTTAGGGAAGTTTCATTTTGCTGAAAGTATTTTTACATCTGATCTAAATCAGAATACATCTGATTCTGTATATTTGGGAACTCTTTTTGGTGGGGGGGGGTGTTGGAGATTGCATCAAAGGCCTTGTGCATGACAGGCAAGCACTACCATAAAGCTACACCCACAGCCCTTGGAAACATTGTTTTATTTGTTGCTGAGCTATCTTAATTTAATGATGTAAGTTTTTAGGTAATTGTCTTTCCCACAATTGTTCAGTTTGTTTTTGTTGTATCTTTTTTGAGATAGGGTCTCACTATGGTCAGACTGGCTTTGAACTCCACTATGTAGCCGGGCTGGCTTCAAACACACTGTGATCCTCCTGCTTCGGCCTCTTGAGCCCTGGGATTATAGGTATATACTACCACATCTGCTTAAGTTTTTAGCATGCCTGAGTGGACATGCAATAGTTTTCTTTTTAAGAAGAGAGGATTAATAATGAAAAATGTCAGTTTGGGAAACGAGAGAAAGATAAGATTGGAATGGGAATTGGATTCACTGTTTAGAGTATAGGTGTGAGGTTGGACATGGTGTCATGTGCCTGTAGTATTCAGTACTTGGGAGGCTGAGGCAGGAGGATCTTCGTGAGTATGAAGCCAGCATGGGCTGTATAGTGAGTTCAAGCCTAGCACCTGAAGTGCATAGTGAATCTCTTTCTCTAAAGAATAACAAACAAACTAGCATGTGTGTATGGATATGTGTGGTGAAATGATGTGGGCTAAATACGATGTTTAGGACATACATCCTGACATTTACAGATGTGTTTTCTGTTTCTATTGAATTTAATATATTGAAAGAAACCAACAAATCACCACACTTTTAATCTGCGTTCTAAATGCTTTGTATATATCATTTAGAATTGGATTTTTGTGCAAATGATAGAAACATGAGAATACTAGTAGCTAATAAAGGTAGAGTTTTATTTCTTATAGGTGAAAGCAAAGGTGGTATTGTAGTCACTTGATTGACGGAAACTCAGGCTTATTTTACCTTTTAAATACATTCTATCTCATGGTTTAGAATAGCTAATCAAGTTGTAATCATCATTCTCAAATTCCAGCTAACAGGCAGGAGGAAGGGAAAAGGACACATTCTGTCTCCTTAAGCACATTTCCTGGAAATTGTACAGCTTGCTTCTTTCTGTATGCGTCCCAGTGGTCATGGTTAGTCAGAGTCATACTTAATGTGAGGAATCCCTAATGGCAGAAGGTGACTTTAGGATCTGAGACTTCTATTGTTATGGAAGAAGGAGAAAATAGGTATTGGGAACAACTAGCGTTTCCCACTATCCCATGGGCACAGGATGTTGTGGGAACATAAAGACGGGACTCTATCCCAGACTTTGAGGAAGGTAAGACCTTCATAGGCCTTGGTATTTCTTACATCCTTTTCAAGTTTATTTTATTTATGTATGTATGTATGTATGTATTATTATTATTATTATTATTATTATTATTTGTCTTTTTGAGACAGGGTCTCATTATGCAGTTCAGGCTGGCCTTGAGCTCACTTTCGTAGCCCCAGCTGATTTTGAACTCGCACTGATCCTCCTGCCTCAGCCTCCCAAGCGCTGGGATTACAGGCATGCGCCACCACACCCAGCCTATCCTTTCCAGCTTTAGATTGCACTCTCATCTTACATTGAGTATAATTTTGAAAAACAGTATGACTTGAAACTGCAGTTGACAATTGCAAATAAAAATTTACTTTTAGACACTTACTTCAGTTTTATATCCTTCAGATGTCAAGTAAGTTTGCAGGCTCTTGAAAAAATACCTAATAAACTATACTGCCTTGTAGTGCCTAGTGGATGATAGGGCCTAGTTTGAAGCAGTTGCTTGGGATATTCTGTAATTGAGTAAATAGTGGCATCTCAAAGTAAAAGATTACTGATCTTTTATTATTATTTTTTCTTTAAGCAGTTTCATTTGGTCAGTTATTTTTTTCTGCCATTTAGATTTGCTTGTAACACTAGGAAGCCAGCTTGCAAACATAAGGCACCTTGAGGGTGGGAGTTGGTGGCACCAGCTCAGCTGCACCACACTCTGCCCTCTGGGGCCACAGGCAGCTTCAGCTTGTCATTTCCTTATTCAAGAGCTCTGAACATGGTATCCCACAGTGCCCAGGATGAGCCTGCTGTTGTGCATGCCTGGCAGCAGCACTGTTCTGGGAAACCACATCTTCTCTAGAGGAGATCATAGTGAGGATTTAATACCAGGGAAAAAAAAGAATGACCTACTTTAAGGTTTAGCTAGAATCAGGGGCTTGCCATTGCCAGTTAGCTCAATTGTTCAAACGCCTGTTTGGGCAGACGCAATCAGGCACTAGGGACAGCGGTTTGATTCCCAGCTCCACAGGCTATACCAGACCTACCTTTAAGGCATTCTGAGCCAGCCAAAAAAAAACCAAAAAAACAAAGGTTTAGCCAAAATACCTGTTTATTTTTTTTTAGATGCCTGTTTAGATAAACAGATAGAATGACTTATTGCTATGCTTGTTTATGTGATGTATTGGAATATAGTTTGAAAAACTTACGTTTTTTCTTTGATTTGTGAGTCTATAATTTAATCTTTTTCCCCCTTTATAGTTGGATAGATTGGTTGTGGATGCAGCAAAAGAGAAAAGGGAGATGGAACAAAAACATTCCACCATTCAACAAAAGGTACATTGAAGGAGAACTTAATTTCTATTTTATGCACTTGTTTGAACAAATCCTTTGAGTGGCTTTAATCACACCACAGTACAGATAAATTCCTCCACTTTGTGAAAAGTAGTTTTCAGATGTTAAGGTATGAATTTTACTATTCTTTCAGATCAAAACATTTTTGAAGCCATGCTCTTCAGTTATAGAAAATCTTATTCTCTAAGGGCCATTACTAAGCTAAAGGTGACCCTTAGAATTTGAAACACTACTAATAGTTTTATTTAGGATACTACCAGCCCTCTTTAAAAATGTGTGTTTGTGTATGTGTGTTGGGGGGGAGATTATGAATATATGTATGCTATTGTCAGTGTTTAGATGTGCCACTGCCAGTTGCCCGAAAGTAGCACTCTCTTCCCTTTGGTGTACTGCTTGTTAATTGCCTAATCATAGGTAAACTAATTTTTAAAAATTGTTTTAAAAAATGGAAAATATTAAATTTATTTCTAGAATTGAATGTGACATGCCTAAAGCTAAACATAATACAATTTTTATCTTAGTGATTAATTCCTGCAGTAATCTGAAAATAAAAGGAGAGGTTGAGTGCAGTAACACTCGTATATTACAAGATGCCTTCTGTTTTGCTTTCAATTTGTTCTCTTGGTATTAAGCAGATAGCCCCACTTTTGTTATGGTTGGTTTGTTTGTTTATTTATTTATTTATTTATTTATTTATTTATTGCCTTTTTGAGAGAGGGTCTCGCTATGCAGTTCAAGTTGGCCTTGAGCTCACTTTTGTAGCCCAGGCTGGTCTCGAACGCACACTGATCCTCCTGCCTCAGCCTCCCAAGTGCTGGGATTACAGGCGTGCGACACCACTCCTGGCTGTTATGGTTTATTTAGAGCTTACACTTTTTCTCCTGAGACAGAGTCTTGCTATATAGTTCACATTGGCCTTAAACTCACTGTGTAGCTGAGGCTGGCCTAGAACTGGCAATCTACCTGCCTCGGCCCCGCACGTGCTGGGATTACAGGCATACTCCATTATGCCTGGTTATTTATCATTTATAAAAGATGTGTGGGGAAAAAAAGTGAAAACAAAATCAGTACTAAAAATAAGGAAAATTTAATTGATGGATTATTCATGTTCAAAGAAAAATCTTTTTAAAAAGGAAACATTTTCAATTAAGTCATCTTTATTTACTTTGCAGTTATTGTCAGATGATACTATGTTCTTTTGTTTTAAGTGTTATAAACTTTTAATTGGCAAGTAAAAAATAGTGTATACTTAGGGTGTACAAAATATTTTAAATCTTTTTCACAGTTTAAGGACATCATGAAGAGATTGTTAGAAATTGGCCTAATCATTTTTAATTAAAGTGATTAAAGAGATTATGACATTTATAGAAATTTGTGATACTTGCTTAAGCAAAAATTGTAAATATTATGTACCTTGTACTCTTTCCTTATGTCATTTTTTTAGTATTATATTAACTGTCCAAATCTGGTGAATTAGAATAGTTTATTTGACTTGAAGCTATACACAACTGTTTTTCTTTGAATAAAATAATAGTATTTTTGCTTATTATGAGTACTTATCTTTATTCTTCCCTTAAATGCTGACACAGGCTGCATTACAGGTAAAAAAAAAAAAAAAAATCCAGTCAACGCAATTCAAGGGAAAATATGTCTGATTATAATTTTTTGGATTTTTAAAGGAACTGACATTGACCAGTTAAAGAAACACTGGTGCTATGAGCAGTTGTATTTGTGTCTTTTGATATGTGTGCCCCTTTCTGATGGATTCATTTGAGGAGTGAAGCAGGCTCTGTGTGCACATTTATCCATAGTGACTTAATGCTAAGATTATTGGCAGGCACCACCATGTGGAGAGTTCCTGTTGCTCCTTGCCACCCCATCATAGTGTGAGAGCTCTGCCAGTGTGGTGGGTAGATAATTGACGTCTCAGTGTGGTTTCTATCTGTGTGTGTGGGGGGTATTAGTGATTGAACCCAGGGGTTCATATGTGCAGGAATTTGCTCTACAGATAAGCTAAGCCTGGGTCTGCAGCTATTTGACATTTGACACAAGGTCCTATGAAGTTGCCAGACTAATTCTCTTTTTAATACTGATGTATCTCTGGATTTTTTTTGGATATTCTGAGTACAAAGTCTTATTCGTAAGTGCTGTTAGTTTGTTTCTTTCCAGTCTTTCACCTTTTTTCTGTTAGCTTGTTGGCTAGGACCTTTTTGAATGGAAGTGACAATAATGGCCTTTCTTGTCTTGCAGTTTCACTAGAAAAGCTTCTTTGACCACCCTACCTTTAGTCTTCCATTCCTTGGGCCCCCCATGAAAATGGAGGCTATCCTGGTAGTAAAAGGCCCCTCAGGTGAAAGCTGGGTGATTTGCTGTGCTGACTTCTTTGCCTTCCAATTTTCATTTATCTTTTTGCCTCAGACCAGTCGTGGCAAACATGTGGCGCACTTGCAGCAGTGGGCTGGCTGTGTATTATCATTGAAAGCTCTAAAAGTTCTGCCGTCACTGGCTTAGAATATTCTTCCCTAACTTGTTGTCAGATCATTGTAGTCAGAGATTCTGGCAGGATGCATTTCATCCAGCATTATTTATAAAATCTTTTATACATTTTAATAAGCCCACTTAAAAATCTTTTGTATTGTTAAGTACTATACTGTGAAATTTAAAAACACTTCAAATATTAATTGATATTAATGATAATTCAAGATTTAAATTTTCTCAAGAAATACAGTTGAAAAATAAACACTTATAATGCACTGCAGATTCAAGGAAGCCACCTCATTTTATTTTCTTTTAGACACTCACTTGTAATAAATGGTGACAACTGGAATGTGCAGCACTGTTCTGGAAAAATGCAAATTGGCAATTCTTTTTTATTCTACTTTTTGTTTTTTCTCAGTGCTGGGGATTGAACTCTGGACCTTGTGCCTGCCAGGCAGGCACTTATGCCATTTAGCTGTCCCTGGCTCTGTTTTAAATTGCTGCCTATTAGTGGTACAGAATAATGTGACTTCTTGCTACATTTTGATTATTTTGATCCCCATTGCTGTCCTCTCCCTTGCTCTCTGGTCCCTATGCCTGTCTCTAAAAGTTTTTCTTTCAGTTTCTGTCGTTTCCCTTTTATTTTTTAAAAAGTTGTTTTTAAATTGTTTATATAAGGGAAAGCATATACTACTTAACTTTCTGAGATTGGCTTTTTAGCATAACACAAGAGTCTCTGTTCCATTGATTTTCCTGCAGATGACATGATTTCATTCTTCTTTATGGTAGAATAATACTCCATACATAACACATTTCTGTTACCTGTTTACCTGTTAATGGACAAATAGCCTGTTTCCTCAGCTTGGTTCTGATAACTTATGGCACTACAAACATGGGAGCATAAATCACTATTGTGTGCTATTTTTAATTCCTTTGAGAGTATACCAACATGTGGTATATATATATTTTTAATTTTTTGAGGAATCTACACATTGATTTCCATAATGGTTGTACTAGTTTATATCCCCATCAACAGTATAAGAAGGTTCTTTCATCCTTATCAGCTTACATTTTGTGTATTCTTCATGATAGCCGTACTAACTGAAGTTAGAGGAAATCTCAACATATTTTTTGACTTGCACTTCATTGATTGGTTGGTTGGTTGGTTGGTTGGTTGGTTGGTTGGTTGAGAGAGACAGGACCTTGCTATGTAGTTGAGGCTGGCCTGCATTCATTATGCAGCCCAGACTGGCTTTCACTCATGGCCGTCTTCCTGCCTCAGCCTCCCATGTGGCATGGCTTTTATTTATTTAAATTTACATTTCTGTAAAAGCTAAAAATACTGAACATTCTTTGGTCATTTGTACATCTCTTGATAATTCTGTTTTCTGTCTTATTATTGATTGGGCTATGTGTAATTTTGGTTTGTTTTATGAGTTCTTGAGTAGCTAGTAGTAAAAATTTTTCTCCCATTCTGTAGGTTGCCTTTTCTTTCTATTGATTTGTTTCCTTTGTTGTGCAAAAGCTCTGTAATTTGGTGTAGTCACATTTGGTCATTCCTGATATTATTAAAGAAGTCTTATTTTATATCTCATTCTATTTTATTGTTTTGCAGTGCTAGAGATGAATCCAGGGCAGTGTACGTGCTAGCTACTCTCCCACTGAGTTATATCCCCATCGTCATTATTTATGCCATAGGTAGATTCAGGCCTATTAAATAAAACTGCAGATGTCAAACCTAAAACAGTTAAAATGTTACAGAAGTCATTTTTACCTGTTGTGGACTCCTGTCCACATAATTACCCTGTTGCTCATATTGGGTACACATATCTTAGGGATAGAATGCTTTGAAGCCCTGAGTTTAATCCTCTGCACTGCTAAAAAAAAATTGTAGCCTCAAGTAAGTTTTAAATGAGATAGTTAAAAGTTTCTCTAGTGCTTTTTCAAAGAAAAGAAATAGGATGAAATGTGAAGATTCACTTATACATTCTGCTTCATTTAACCATTTTATATCTTTTTATAGTTAAAGTTTGAAATAGATATTGGGAGATTTAAATTTTTTTTAAATTTCTGAAATCTACTTCTCTTTCACACCTTAGTAGGCCCTTGGATTTGGAAGGTCCCTGGGTGATTCTCACTCTGCCTTCCCTCTAATGCAGGTCCCTCACATCTCAGCATTCTCAGCAGGCAGTTCATCCAGCTTCTGCCAAAATGTTGCTCAAGACAGGTAGCATTCTAATTTTAATCATTGGTACAGGAGTAACTTTGACAGTTCTGAGACTGGTTTTTAGAGATTTAATTTGCTGTGATAGCCATAATCTTGCAATTTTGTGCAAAATGACTTGAAACTTTGTTAGGAAATATTTTAAGTACTGGATTTCTGATTTCTGAGTTTTGTGACTCATTGGAGGAAAATTGAAACTTTCAATTTCATTTAAATGTAAACTTAAATTTCTGCAATATAAGTGATTCCATAGTCTTGGAAAAAAGTGGACTTAAATATTAAATTATCATCTTAAGGTCTTTTTCTTTTGTAAGACAAATTTTATATTAGCAGTAAAATTTTGTATTCTTTTACACTATTTCTGACTTTTAAAAATAATAGAGTTCTCCTCTTACCAGATTAAAAAGCTACCATGGTAGTAATATATTTAGTAAATAGTGTAGATTAAATTAATCTAGGTTAAATATATCCATATGCTGCTTAAATTTTATGAACACATATAACTGTAAAAGAGTATCATAGAAGAAAAGCATTTTAAAGATAACACTGTATGTAATACTTCTTTTTGTTTATATACATATGATTTTCCTTTTAATGCAATTTATATTTTTATCTTTTAACAATATTTTCTATATAATCATCTGTGTCTTTGTGTCATCACTGTAGTAATTATTGCATGACAGTCCACTAAACAGAAATACTTTAAATCTGTTGAAGTAGTCCTCAATACTGATCATTTATATCCCTCTCCCCATTTCTTATATAATTTTCATAATAAAAAGACTTTCTTCCTTTTGAACTTTCCCTAGGATAGTTTTATTTTTCTAGTAAATGTGTCATGCCATAAACTTCTGTGTGTAATTTTGTCTAGGATTTCTCCAGTGATGATTCTAAGTTAGAATACAATGTAGATGCTGCAAATGGCATCGTCATGGAAGGATATCTCTTCAAACGAGCCAGTAATGCCTTCAAAACGTGGAACAGGTAACACAGTTCAAGTACTGGTCCTGTGCCTTCTGGATTTGTAGATCTGACTTTCCCTTTCATTTGGCAGTTCTCCCCATAGTCCTCTAAATTCTGTAAATTCTTGGGGTCCATTGCTCATAGAGGCAGATTAAAAATGAAGACAATTCTTAATTCTAAAATTTAAGCAAATTTTAAAGAAGTAGTGAAAGGAGTGTAAACCTGTTATTACAAAATAGGTTGTGGAATAAATTATATATTGGACATAATTGATAAATAGAATAAATGGGTTTTTTTCTTCTTTTAGTTCCTCCCATATCTGATGTTTATGTATATTTCTACTGGTGTTTACAAGGTGTTAAACAAGGTGGCCTGAAAGTTTGGTTTTTGTAATAACTAATTAAGAACTTAAGCAAATGGGATGTTTTTTTCAAATAGGATGTTATAGAGATTATTGCTTCTTTATTAATCTGGATGACTACCAAAATTTTTGAATTTTTGTGAAACTGATTTTTACAAGCTATAAATTCACTATATGTCATAATAATGAATGCATAAAATGTTTTATATTTTTCCCTGCATCAATAGAGTGAAATTTCAGATCTTAAGGCATCAAAAAATTGTATGGCTCAGGCACATTGTTCTAAGCACTAGTGATTAATCTTATTCAAAGATACCTCATTTAGTCAAAAACAGAAGTCAGAACAATTTCATAATAGTTAGAGAAGTATTAGATCCCTGATTAAAAACATAGTAATGTTGTCATTGGTTGAAATGAATATTTTGTTATTTGAGTAGGATATGAATTTGTCTAGTGACAGAGAAGGTTGTTTTTGCTTTTTTTAAAAAAAGACATTTAAAATGAATAGAAATTTCTTGGTAAGCTTTATTATCTATTTTTATAAAATTAAATGGAAACATTCATTACTTTATTGAAATAGGCTCCTAATGCACTTGCTTTGATTTCTCTGTTGAATACTATAGAAAAAGTACAAATCTTCTGGGTTTTTTTGGTACAGGGGATTGAACTCAGGACTAGGCAGGCACTTATGCCACTGAGCTATCTCCCTGGCTAGAAAAATATTAGTATTTCCAAATATCTGATTTAATGAGCATTTTTCTAGCATTTAGTATTCATGAATGTTTAAAAGACACATAGTTTTAGTTTTATTTGAAATTACTTTTCTTTACCCAAGGATGAACATAAAATAAAAAGAACAATGATTATCTTAAGTATTAAGTCTCTTCAGGCTAAGTATGTAGAACTTTAAAAATAATAATATAGGAAGATCAATTTAAAGAACCTAGTTAGAAATAGTTTCTGTTAGTAAAACAGTACAAAATAAAAGTGAAAAATTAAAATTGTTTTCTAACTTCTAAAAAATTAAGATAATCTTTGAAAGCTGTTCTAGAAATTTTCTGTAGCTAGAATAGGAAATTCTAAAAAACAGTATGATTGGTGAATCTTTATAATAAAGATTACTGAACCAATACAACTTTATAATGTAATATTAGAATTGAATTTTAACCTTCAGATTTCAAAACAACCTCCTTAAAGTTTACCAAAATGAAAATATAATAAATGCGTAGAAACATACCAGTATGTTAAGAAGAAAAGAAATGAACTTCCATGGACTACATCAGTGAGAAATGATCTCAGACTTCAAAATGAAGCACAGTAAGTGTTAGTGGAAAATAATACTGCTGTTTAGGTCAGTAGGATAATATTAATTTTGGTTTAAGCATGTACTTTTTCATTTTATTTGTTTTATGAATTCTATTAATCAGATTAAATATAAATAAAGTTGTATATAACTGTTAAATGCTTAGTTGTAGACTTGCTATTATCATCTAGGCAAAAGAGACTGCCTTTTGAAATTAGGGTTTTTAAAAGAGATGCCCCTTGTCTGCAGTAAGATACAAGTTAGTGATCAGAACCATAGCTTGCAGTTTGTATCAGTTATTTTTCCTGTTGCTGGTACCCAACATCTATAACTTAAAGGAGAAGAGGTTTATTTTGGGTTATAGTTCAGGGTATTCAGTGTATGGTCTTCTGGCTTCAAGGCAAGGAACTTCATGGTAGAAGGACATGGTGAAGGACAGTCACTTACCCATGGCAGCCTGAAACCAGAAAGCAAAAGGCCAGGAAGCAGCTATAAGAATACCCTTCTAGGTCATACTCCCAGTGACCTGCCTCTTCCCCCCGGCCCCATTTCTCAGCAGCATATTCAATTATAATACAGTGCCCCATGATCCAGGTCCTTATAAAATCCGTGCACCTCTGAATACATGGTGCTTTTGGGAAACATCTTAAATCTAAATCATAACATAGTAGAATACTATAATTTTCACTAAAGAAATGAAGTTTTAAAGGGATGATCAGAAAAGAGATTTATGCAGTTTGCAATTTTTGAGGCCAAGCGAGAGTTGAAAATTGTGTGGCCTCTAATGAGAGCCATGTGATGGATGGCATTACCACAGCAAAAGTATGTAAAGAAGAGCTCATATGGTGAGACAGGATGCAAGAGACCAGGATGGGGCCAGGCTTCTCTCTTTTTAATAGTCCCCTTTTCTGAGAATGACTGACTCAAGGAGACATGTGAATCTCTTTCCATGGGCTACATCTTCGGTGACCTTAGTATCTAGCACTAGGTTCTTAAAGAATGATGCCACAGTAATTACTAAGTCTTCAATCCATATACTGTTGGGACACAGATCATGTCCAAACAGTAAGAAATTATAAAAGTATGAGGAAAAAGAACAGTACTCTATTAAATGTTGTCTTAGTTACAGTTCTTTCCTCATTGCTGGGACAAAATACCAAATACTCACAGTTTAAATGAGAGGATTACTTTGGCTCAGTCTGTAGAGTTTTTAGGCTATAGCTCCTGGCTCCAAGGTAGAGCGTCCTGGTAGCCTGGTATGGTATGGCACCGTGATGGCAGAAAGCCTAGACAGAATAAAAGGAGAGGTGGAGGAGGTAAACATTTCCAGGACACTCCTCAGGGACTTACCTCTTCCCAGACCCACCTCCCAGCAGTGAGTCAACACTAAATCTCACATGCAGTTGGTACCAAAAGCCTGGCCTATGAGCTCATGAAACTTTGGGGGATGTTTGAAGTCTAAACAGTAACAAATATCATTTAATTTTTTCTTGTTTTTTAAATATTAATTTTATATTGTCTAAATTTCTTAAATGAGATTTTCCAAATTTCTAATCTAAGGAAGTATTTATGAATAATTTCGTTTACCCATGTTTGGCTCTACATATGCCATACATCTCTAATGAGCTTACTTTATTGTGTTGTGCTGATCTATGAATAAGTGTATGTATTTGTGATATATCTTTCACAACTCCAGGAGCCCAATTCATATATGAAAATTTTTTCTGGCTACTGCCTAAGCATTCTTTCTAGATTGTTTCATTATTTTTAGGGAAAGTGTGGTGATATACTCACTGTAAGGTAATAATCACGCAACCATACATTGCTATACTCTAATTTTATGAAATTATGGCATTATATTTTTAAATACCAACTTTTAAAAAAGACTTCGTTCCTGGAAGATAAATGAATGTGACTGGGACTTTCCAAATAGCTTTAAAACTTCACTCTGTGCTTCATAAATCAGAAGTTTATTTTGAAAACTTCAGGTATGATCTGAAATTAACACAATAGATCTATTTTCTGTAATATAACTCATAGTGTAAGGAATGAGAAATTTTATATCTCATATAGATTGATTGGTTTCAGATTTCTAGTTCTTGGTGTCTCAAGATTATACACAACTGAGTAGCCCTCCATATAGATGGACTTCACAACCATGGCTGTAACCAACCATAGATCAGAAATACTTAGGAAAAAATTACACTGGATATCTACAGATCTTGTCTCTTGTTCTTGATCCATAAACAGTGCAGTCTAGCATTTACATTTTATTAAGCATTATAAGTAAGTAGTTTAGAGAAATGGGAGAGTACAGTGCAGTGGGATGTGCGTGAAGCACAGCTACCCTGGAAACTGATGTGGTAGAGCTGCTTGCACTTGGCTCTTTGAGACAAGCCTGGCAAGACATTGTCTCCTTTAAACAATTCTTTAAAAAATGGAAAAGCCAGGCATAGTGGAACCTGTCTGCAACTTCAGTACTCTTTGAGGCTGAGGCAGGGGATTGTAAATTTGAGCCTAGCCTGGATAATTTAGGGACTTACTGATACTATTTGAAGAAGAAAGGGAGGAAAGGAGATGTACCTGAGGACAAAGGCTCTGAGTTCAATCCCTGCTGCCACAAAAAAAAGAGAAAAAAACTGTGTGTATAATTTATAGGTAAATATGTGTGTACATTACATATTGACACATGAGAATCTGTACAGGTTATGTGCAGATATTACATTTTTTATATAGTAATAGAATGCCTATTAATTTTGATACCTACTAGGGTCTGAGGATCAGTCTCCCACAGATAACACAGAATCACTATATATATATATTCTTCTAAAGACATGTATAATGTCTGCCACAATAAGTTTTTCTTATCAGGTCAGTTTTTCAGTGTGGCAGCTTCACTAATGGGCTTAAACTAATGGACTACTGCAATGTTATATTTTGATTTTCATAATTTAGAAAGTGATTAGCACAGAAAATAAATGTTAAGATTATTAGTAATAATTTGGAAAGCTAATAAAAGGCGATTCAAGCCGGGCATGGTGGTGCACACCTGTAATCCCAGCATTTGGGAGGCTGAGGCAGGAGGATAGGTGTGAGTTTGAGACCAGCCTGGGCTACAAAAGTGAGCTCAAGGACAGCCTGAACTCCTGAACTGCATAGTGAGACCCTGTCTCAAAAAGACAAAAAAAAAAAAAAAAGGTGATTAATTGTTGAATAGAAAACATAGTTAAATGCCGTGTTATCCACATGCCTGGGGTGGGCTGAGACTGTGATTGAGACTGGGTGTGGTGGTATGCGCCTGTAATCCTAGCGTTTGGGAGGCTGAAAACAGAATTGCTACGAGTCCGATCTATGTAGTGAGACCTGGTAGACCCTGTACTAAAAGCATAAAAAATGAAAATATAGTTAAAAGCATGAAATTTTAGACATTGTTTTTAAAAACAGCATTCTATATGCTTCTGGTATGTAGATAAATATTTTATTGACTTTTAAAACAATAAATGTATATGTAGATTAAAGATGGAACCTATTCATTATATGAGGCCTTTATACTCTGCTGTCATTTGATGAAGATAGTGAAGGGAGTGGGAGGCTTATTCAGCTATTTTGTCTTTGAAATTCTTAGTGACCTCGCTTTACTTATGAAAAGTTTTTGATCTAGATATTTGTATCTCTACCTACAGTGATTATTTCTCTTTTTTGAGTAGCTTATTAATTATGACATACTGTATTTTATAGTCATGACATTGCAGGCAGAAAATAATGCTAGAAATATGCTAGCTATGCTGTCCTCCTAGAGCTTTATATAAGATACCTCTTGATGCAAGTTTTTGAATGTTTCCAGAGTATTAGGGTTTCATATTCCTGAATTGGATTGAGTTCTACAAATGCACATTTATAACAAGTAAATAAGTTGCAGTAGATACTTTTGACTATTTTGGTAGGTTGTAAGCTTCTGCTTGTTCTTTTGATTCTTGCTTTATTTTTGTATCATGCTAGTCCTCTGCTTGTTTTGCACATTTGCGTTTTTCTTTCTTTTACCGCCTTTCCCTTATGTTTTAATCCTGCCCCATTTTTTCACATGACAGGAAAAAGCCCGATCATATCAGGTACCAAATGGCTTCCTTCCCTTCACCCTCATCTTATTCCAGTTTCCTCTTTGGCACGAGAGCTCATATTAACCTGCATTTCTGTTGGATTACTTGCAATGGATTAAAAATCTCTTTATGTTTTAAATTGGGAAGTATAAGCATTTTATTTGAGGAGTGGAAGTACACCTTCTAATTGCACGTCTTGACAATTTATTTTAACTTGTAATAGAACATTTGTTGTATTTATAATTACTCAAAAGAAGATGCAGATTGAGAATATAACATCCTTACATTTGTTTTTTTAAACAAAGGAACTACAGTAGCAAACTTCAAAAATTTGAGGGACAGCTACAATTAATACCTTTGGTACTAATGATATTATGTTGAAAGAGTACATTATCAGTTCTAAGTTTGCTTTGCCACTTTCTTCACTGTGAGAAACAAATTGAACTTATAGGAACATTCACAATTTTTTTTTTTTTTTTGTGGGACTGGGGTTCAAACTCACGACCTTGCACTTGCCCAGCAGGCACTTGTGCCTCGGAGCCATCTCCCCAGCTCCCAACATTCACAATTTTATTAAACGTTAATCTCTGAGGCAGTTTTAGAGTTTTAGTGGTGAAGTTTCTGTAGATTTTAGGAGTTTGACTTGCTCATGTTCCTGATTTCAAGTGCAGTCCTGGACAAGTGATTAAATATGGGAAAAGACTACATAATATATGTATACGTAGAGTCATAAAAAATGTACATACGCTTCAGGAAAGGAAAAACACATATTAATTATTGGGATACTAAATTTGAAACATTATGAAGTTAATACAAGTTATTTTTGGTCTCTACAATTACAGGAGGTGCTCTCAGTGGTGGCCAGTCGCTTCTAGACATTTATTAGTACAGCAAACTGCTGCTTAGTAACCTTGGTCACTGAGATGGCTGCCCATGCATTTTCAGTTTCTTCTCCAAGGACCAGAGGTGTAGTTTTCTGTCATATATGACGTCTCGAGTCCCCATATGAGGCTGTTGCCATCTGTAGAGAAAAAAATAGTTATTTTTCTATTCCTAAAGCATGTACTTTTTCTTGGCGGACATTTATTTATTTATCTATTCATCTGTTCACCTATTTATTTATTCATTCTTGTTTCAGAACTTTTGCTTGTTTATTTATTTATTTATTTATTTATTTATTTACTTATTTACTTATTTTTATAGCCAGCTCAGCCTGCCCTGAGGGCAGAGCTGGCGCAGCATGTGGTGCTGGGGATCAAACTGTGGTCCCTGCAGCTGCCTAAGCCTTCCTAAGCAGGCGCTTTAGACCACTGAGCCATCCTGCTGGGCCCTCTTGGCAGACTTTTATATTTTCTGTCTTGCCCTATTTTGCAGTCTGAAAGCATTGATTGCATATAGAAATTAATTGTATTTAATTTTTTGTGAATTTAGTATTCTGGTTTAAAATATATTGGATCTCTTCAAGTGGATAAAGATATAAAGCGCTGTTTTTATTTTTCTTAGCAAACAACACATTTCCCCTTTTATAAATTGTCTTATGGTTTGACTTTGCTCAGTTTTTTTTAATGTGGTATAGTACAATGCTGTATTAGCACAGTGCTTTCAAGGGTTTGTCTTTTAGATCTGAGCATTTTTTTTCTTCTGGTGTTTTAACATTTTAGCTATTAAGGGCTTGCAGTATTCTTTTTTCCCCGTTTTCTGTAAGCTACGATCTGCTTATCTTTCTCTTTCTTAGAAATACTAATTCCTAGGATTGTTCTATAATTAAAAATTGCATACTACTGGGCACAATAGTGCATGTCTGTAATCCCAGCACTTGGGAGACTGAAGCAGGAGAATTGGTGTGTATGCTTGAGTCCCGCTTGGAGTATAAAGTGAACTCAAGGCCAGTGTGAACTTCATAGTGAGCCCCTGTGCCCAAAAGACCAAAATAAATAAATTAATAAATTATGTGCCATATTATGTTCCTCATTAAAATGTCAAACAGTGCTAGATGAGTATAGTTAGCTTTTTTCTTCTTCTAATGCTTAATAGCACAGGGAAGATAGCATGATAAGACATTCAGGTTTTTGTAGTTAAAAAATATTTTCCAACTATGGTGTATTACATGACTTTCTTCTTCATTAGGAATCAAATTCAGATGAATTTGTATTGTTTTTACCGAGAGTACGAAAACTGATAATGTGAAAATATTACCCAGAAGCAGATAAATAGCAAGGGAAATGTGCTTCAGAAATATGTATGATCCATAAAGTTGTCATCAGAGAGATTAGCTTCTGACCAAAACCCTGTTTTATTATTATTAAAAATTTAGTGTTTTTTTATTTTCAAGGGACATGATCCTCAGATGCAATAGGTCAAAGAAAATACTTTTTGAAGACCTCATAAGCATGAAAAATTAGCATGATTATATGGATGCTTTTAATTTTCATAAAACTATAATTTCAATCAAATCATACAATATTGCCATACTACAAAATCTATGAATCCTTATGAGTATACTTCAGCCTCTTTCAAATGTTTTTTTAAAAACTCAAACACAAATCAGAGATCGTATCCATTGCATGTCATCACACGTGGCAGGGCTGCACCATTTTGTTTGTGTGTAGGGAATTTAACATATCTAACAGCTGTCTCGGCAAAGCACAGACACTCAGAAGTTCTTCCTTTTCTAGTATGCCTCTGGATGATTTGCATTTAGAGGCAACCCGCCTTGTTTTATCTAGATGCTTATTTTTAAGTGGCAAGAAAACCTAACAGTTTGTCTAGTATAAGGCTTAAATATGATCTCATTTTCTACTTTTGGAGAAGTAACCAAACTGTTAGGAATAGAAATTCTAAATATCTAAATATAATTTTTAGTACTTTATATTAGCATCAATGAAAAGGTAGAATATCTGCTAATAAATTAATAACTAATATAATGAAATCATTTCACATGAAACTAATTTTAAAATAATGACTCATTGTTTTACCTTTCATGCCTGATGAGTTTTGCTTCCTTTTATGAATGGCTTTTGGCTGTGATTTTTTTTTCTAAATCTTTAGATCTTTATTCTTTTAATATATTGGAATTAGTATTTTATACATAGCTTAGCCTTCTCTTCTACCAAAGATTGCAAGTAAATTGTTTTTCTAGTGATTTACAATAATAAGTGGAATGATATAAATAGTTGAATAAATCATTTGTAGTAAGAATCTTGATTATTTTACTTAGAACTATTTTATATGAAAGTAGGGCAAGTTACTTGATTATTTTCTGTTTGATAAAATTGAGATTGTTTTTCTGTTTTGCTTATTAAATCAAGCACTTGCTAAATTATCCACCAAAAGATCGAAAAACACCATTTACCTTGTTTAAGTGACATAAATGGATATTTCTACTCACAACATAAATTTATTTTAATTTTATAATAAAAGTAAACTATTTTGAGAGAAAGATTGCAGTTATTTGAAGGAACCTAAAATATAATAAATTTGTACTTTGAAACAGTTATTTGGTGATAGGGTAAACATAATACCTTTTGCAGGAATAATTTTATTTTCTTAATCTCTGATTTTAAAATATGTATTAATTTTTAGTAGCTAGTTCATATTACTATAAGTTTATATAAAGCAAAAACAGTACAAGGTATTTCTCAACCTAATTACCATAAACTGAATTCTGGTTACTTTCTCGAATACTTCATTTCTACCAACAACAAAGTTATATTTATGAAGACATAATCTGTTTTATCTTTATTTAGACGCTGGTTTTCAATACAGAACAATCAACTGGTTTACCAAAAAAAGTTTAAGGTACGTGTTTTGTTACATAATTCAGTGAAAACCCAGAGTCCCTAGTGCTTACTCTTTATCTGTCTTTCAAACACTGACTTCTAGAAATGCTCATCAGCAAAATTTCTGTCTTCACTGTTCATTGTCTGTGTGAGCATATATTTAAAGACATAGAAGTAGAAGCATTGGCATTGAGTTCTTAAAGGCAGAGTGATTTCCAATCCTAGCTTTTTAATTCTAAGCCTTGCAATGGATTTTTCTGTGTCCCAGAGTTATTTCTCAGTGTGTTTCTGTCTGTGTGGCAGGAATCATGCTACTGTTGTACAATAGTATCTCGAAGCTGAAGCAGAGTATGCCTTTTAAGAAATATCATTTTAAGACTAACAGTAATAGCTGGGCGTGGTGGCACACGCCTGTAATCCCAGCACTTGGGAGGCTGAGGCAGGAGGATCGGTGAGAGTTCGAGACTAGCCTGGGCTCCCAAAATGAGCTCAAGGCCACCCTGAACTGTACAGTGAGACCCTGTCTCAAAAAGACAAAAAAAAAAAAAAAAAAA
>PVJA010023159.1:0-33356 GCA_004027025.1 Myocastor coypus | reverse complement strand
CTCCTCCTCCTCCTCCTCCTCCTTCTTCTTTTTCAGACAGTGTCTCACTATGCAGTTCAGGCTGGCCTTGAGCTCTGTCTCTTTCTCTGTCTCTGTCTCTCTGTCTCTGTCTCTCTGTCTCTCTGTCTCTCTGTCTCTCTCTCTCTCTCTCCCTTTTTGCAATACCAAGGATTGAACTCAGGTCCTTGAACTTGCTGAATAAGTACTTATTCTACTGAGCTATCTCCCCAGTCCCTTGACCTCACTTTGTAATGCTTTATTATGCAAGTGGCCTCAAATTCTCAGTGATTCTCTTGCCTCATCCTCCTGAGATTACAGGTGTATGCCACCATGCCTGGCCCCAAAAATAGCTTTAAATTTTCAAATCTCATTACTTTTAGGCTCTCTTTACCTGTTTTTCTGAGCTAAATGAAATTTATGTCATGTCACATATACAAAAATTGCCTTCTGATATGAGCATCCATAGGACTGCCATGACAGACACAGACAACTAATATTGGTCATTAGATAATGGGTGGTGCTAATTACAGGTCAACATTATCAGGCTTAGAGACAGTTCATTATTGGTAAGCTTGTTTTAGTAAAACTTTCCCTAGGATCTCTATGTTGCAGATTCTGAAATTTAGTTTAAGCCAGTGATGCTCAAGACTGGCCCCACATAGGAAAGCAGGAAAATTCAAATGCTTGCATATGACCCCTGAGATTTAAGAAGCTTGGGTGGAGCTCAAGTGTCTGCACTGTACTCAAAGCTTTCTGGATAAGCCTAATGTGTTAGGCTTATATATAACCTTTCAGTGTGCTCTGCTTCCCGGTTTTCACAACAGTATCAAAGCTTTGGACTTGCCAGGAAAGCTTGTTAAAATGTAGAATGTAGCGCTCTACCCACAAGACTTTGGAATCAGTAAATACGACATGGGACAATGAGTTTGCAGTGCTTACCTGTTTTTGCTGCTACTGATTCTGCCCCCACCCCCCCCAGTATTGATGATTAGACCCAGGGCCTGCATTCTGAGTTACATACCTATTTTGATTTGTCAGACAAGATCTTGAGAACTTGCCTAGGTAGCTCTTCAATTTGTGATCCCACTACCGGGGCCTCCTAAGTCACTGGAGGCACAAGTGTGTGGCACCAGGCTCAGTTCTTATTTCCCTGCTTTTCTCCACTTGTTTCTGGCCAGCCACAACTTTTTCTGTTCCTCCAATAAATATACCTTGTTCTCTCTGCCCTGTACATCTCTGAATACATCTTTTGCTGCAGTACTTCCCATGTGACAAAGCCCCTCTCACCAAGCAAATTCCACAGTCCAATTTTCACTAATTGGCACTAGGCTTCCTGTGGCAAGCATAAATTAGAGAAATTCTATTGAATTTGCTAATGTCAATATATACAATTTTACAACATGTAGGCTTTTTTTAATTAAATAAGGATTCATTTCCTACATTAAGGTGAATATAAAAGCAAATTATGGCTGTTCTCTTGTTAAAAAATTAAGGACTTGAAATATTTTAATATATTTTATAATATATCACTATGTTCCTCTTTAAAAATATCCATAATTGGTACAGAATAAATGAGGAAACAGAATTGTGGTATTAATAATGGAATCACAGATGTGACATTAAGCATGTACTTATCGGTATAAGCATACATGAAATTGGTGCCAGATCTCTGCCCTCCACCTACACCAGCCTGAACTCATTTCTTTTGCAGTGACTTTGTCCCTGGGGAGAGGGTGCTGTGCTCAGTGGGCAGGAGGTGGATGAAGCACCTTTTACCCCAGCAGTTTCCCATGCAAGTTTTCCTGGGCAGTGAGTACCTTATTGCCCTTCTTGGCTACCACTGCTACCATTTAGTTGTGTCAGAAGGAGCAAATAAAAAAAAGAAGCAAATAAACCTCAAATGATGGAATATGAGAGAATGTCCCATTTAAGCTTTGCTTTTTTCTTTCTTTCTTTTTTTTTTTTTTTTTTTTTTTTTTTTTTTTTTTTTTTTTTTTTTTTTTTTTTTTTTTTTTTTTTTTTTTTTTTTTTTTTTTTTAACATTCTGAGTTATTTTAAAAGTAAGGAAACATAAAAGGTCTGGTAAAATAGAGATCTACAGAAGTATTTTTTTTTTTTTACTTTGTATCTTGCTATCACTTATTGAAATAAATAACCTCTATGTGATTTCTGTGAATAAGGAACTCCTGGCAAAATACGATTAGAGCATTCTATGTATGTATGTATGTATGTATGTATGTATGTATGTATGTATCTATCTATCTATCTATCTATCTATCTACTGAACCACCAAATACTACAGTTCTCCTGTTACAAGGAAACTAGTTTAAATTTACTGTCCCAGGACTTGTCCATTTTGGAAAAGCAATTTGAAGTGAAGAATTAATATTTGAAAGACAAATATTTGTCCAAACAATGAAAATAGCTACTGCTTATCACATTTGCTACTGTCGTAGTTACTGCTCTAAGATGTACACACACGTTATTTAATGCTCACAAATCCCCATGAGGTAGATGCAGCCCTGCCATTATTCTCGTCTCGTGCATGGGTAGGTGGCAGCGCACAGAGGTGGGACGAAATGCCCAAGGTGAGGCCACTGCCTGGTGGAGTGCCGCAGCATGAATTCAGACATGTGCTAAGATGCCATTTATACTCTCTTCGATTTAATCAAATACTCGATTTCATGAAAAGAAAAATAGAAGAATGAACTAGATAATAGAATATTTCATTTTCATGGATCTTGATGCTCTTACATAGCTCTAGCTTAAGCAGGGCTGCTTCCCACAATTAGTTCAAACAGCACATGAGCTGTTTAGGGGAATGTGTTTTATTGGGAAAAAGGTCATCAGAGATTCTCAGATGACCCTTTTTTATGTCTTTAAATATGGGAATCAGAATTGATTTGTCACTCTAATGTTCTTGATGTTGCTGACCTCCAAGAGTTCTAGATCTCTAGTCTTGTGTGGTTTAGGACCTAAGTGACACAGATGCCCCCACCTCCTTAAAGTGAGTATAAATTGATGCTCATTCTCTTAAAACTGACTCACTCAGGCTTGAGGTGGGACTTTGCAGACATGGAGAGGAGAAAAACCTTGTGTCCTTGGGGTTAACTGTATATTTGAGTCTGTTGGTAAGACTTGTGGTGCAGGGCTCAGGGTTATGCTCTGAGATCAAAAGACTGGGGGATAGCTGTCCTCATGTCTAGCTTCTGCTTCCCCAGAGTCAGACTTTCACCTCATTGAGGAGACACTTTGCACAGCTAGGTGGGTTTCCAGGACCCGTAGTGTGTTGCACTGTACAGCAGCTTAATTCTTCCCCAGAAAGTGTCCTCTGACTACGTTAGCCTCCTTCCCTGGACATCTCCGACACCCCGTCACTCTTGGTACCAACTGGGCTCCACTGACCTCACATGACACACTCTCCAAACATTTAGGTTCCTATATGCTCTAGTTCCATAAGCTGAAAGCGGGTCTCACACTGTAAACTTATGAAAACATCCTAAAATGAATGCGAATTATCTTTATAGGCAGTGGTGCACTGGCAAAATGACTTTCCAGCTATTAATGTTTGCTATAATTGAGAACTAAAACGTCAAAAAGCCACTGTGTCCTGAGGATTAGCTTTGAGAAGTGATTGGACTATGAGGATTCTAACTCCACTTGTGGATTAATCCATCGGTACATTTATAATTTGTTGGCATTGTTGGAAAGTGGTGAAGACTTAGGGGTGGGCACTTGTTGAAGGAAGTAGGTTATGAGGTGTAGCCTCGGGAATTCTATCTGGCCCCATCCTCTTCTTTGACCATTTTGCTTCCTGATTACAATGAGGTAAACAACTTGGCCCCACAGTGCATTCTTGCATGGTTTTTGGCCTTCCCTGAGGCCTACAGCAATGGAACAATGGACTAGGAATTGAAATCTCTGAAACTGGGAAACCAAATGGATCTGTTTTTAAGTTAGTTACCACAGGAAGTAGAGTGGCAAAAAAAAACTGGCCAGCATAACATAACAGTCATTGTTCTATGTCATATATGATTGTATATAAAATATACACATGGATTAGTTCACTCAAACTATGTGACATCTTGTGGGGCTTGGGTTTGAGCCCATGAAATAATCAAATAGGCAACAGACATTTCATTTCTTTACAAGGACAGATAGACAACCAAATCAAACCAAAACAAACAACTAACCAAAATCAATTAATCAATAATCGATCGATTGAAGCAAGTTAGGAGTTTCTGATGTATGGCTGGATTCAAAGCCTAGCAATGCTGCCTTGCAGTGGTATTTTGTGCTTTATACCAGTCAGATTGTCCCATATTTAGACACTAATATCCTCAAGGGTGAGGATCATTGAGCCTTGACTTCAGGAAGAGAATTAACTTCTCCGGACATCATTTTCCTTACTTGCAAAAGGAAGAGTTTGTACCAGAATTCAAGAATCATTAACTCAAAGCCTTCGGCTCCAGGCTGTGAGTGGGTGTCCTGAGAAGCAGGAGAGGTAGAGCTTCGCCTTCCCTGCAATGTGCATTGAAGAGCGGCATGCAAGTTGAACTAAACAAAATGCTATGTTGGCCAAAGGGGACACATTTTACTTATAGGCCATTCTGAATTTCACAATATTTAATTTCATTCTAGGCTAATAATATTTACTGTCTGTGCTGCGTTGCAAGTTATTAGTGATAAAAGGAAATATCTGTAATATATACTTTATGAGGTCATGATGGGGGTGAGAGGTTCTGTGCCAAGACTTGGCACAGAATAGGAACTTAAATAAAAAATTTGCAGGTATTTGATTATAGTTATGCTCTATTTTTAAGTAATGCATGTTTAAGAAAATGTGTTCCTGAGATTGATGCACAGCTGTGATTTAGCTACATGTCACTTATCTCATTTCATGTTATGTGGAGAGCTACATGAGAATTGTCTCTGAAACATATAAAATGGTTAGATAAGTTAGGTAATATAGTAAGAAAACATGATAAGAAATTTAACTTTCATGAAGCTTAGTGTTTATAGAAAGGAATGATATTCTGACCTGTGAAAGTCTAGCATCTCAGATAGCTCTTGATGAGTACTAGTTGCCTCCTCTCTGCATTCCTAGAGCTCCCTCCACATCATAGCTCAGCATATGGTAACCAGACTGTAGCTTTCCCTGTTTATTTCACCGATTGTCCTGAAAGCTTAGTGAAATTTAGTTTCTAGCTGTTATTTCATGTCCACAGCACTTTGCACAGTGCCTGACATTGACATACAGCCTGTCCATGGATGGATGAGCACGTGGGTGGGTGCATAGACTGATGGGTGGACCGATTACCCTTTCTCCTTCTGTGAACATTTGTCTGATCCTGTGAACAGGTTTTTCTACTATTCCCTTTATTCTAATCCCTTTGGAGCAACTTCTAAAAGACAACCTGCAGCAGATAATTTATGGATTGACTCAAGTACCTATTGATTTACCTTCTGCATTGAACCTCTGAGAAAGAATTTAAATACATTGTTTTCCTGAGGTTAGGCTTGCCTTAATCATTTAAATCCTGATTTCACATTCATTTGAACCTTGCACATAGCAAATTACTTCAATTTTTTTTTACTACATTGTAAAAATATATTATTGTACCTATATATGTATGTATAGACACATTAGTTTATATGTGGCATTACATCTATATAAGATTATACATTATTTAGGTCTGATAGAAATTTAGTCTTATTTATGCATGCGAACCTAGGACAATATAAACAACTAAAATAGACTCTGATTTTCTTTGGAAATGGTAGCTCTGTTTTCAAAAGTAGTTTAAACAAAAAAGACAAAAAGAAAAAAATACTAACAAGGAGGAGCTGTGGTTCATGCTCCAGGCTGGCTCACAGTCAGCCTCTGGGATGGGAGCGTCCTTTCAGGCTGCTTCATATCCGCCTCCCATCATAGCTGGTGTGGCGGAGATAAGCTGGAGTGTATGAAACCAACTGCCCCCTGTGCTGCTTTCTGTTTTCCTTTCATCTTGGGGACCATTCCTTCAGGATTTGGAGATCTGAGTTCAAAAATAGACTGTAATTCGCTGGGCATCAAACATTCAGTCTTAACTCTCCTCAGCAGCTGCCAAAGTCAGAAGGAACAAAATGTGGTGTCAAAAGATTTCGGTAAAATCCTTTCAAACTGACTAGAAGGCGTCCTATGTTGCTTGAACTTAGATTAACCCTCCAAATGCAAAGAGATCACTGGACAATTTAGTACTTGAGCTGTTTTTTTCAGAAGCTTCCCTCCCCCATTTCTATGTTTCAATCTTCAGCAAAAGGGGAAAGGAGGGTGTCTTATTTGAATTATTCATGCCACTTTCTGTTCTGCCATTCTAGCACACATTTGAAATCATTAATATGTCATGACTTTGCTTCATCCAGCTTTCCCAGATACTTTAACATCATGAAGCACCACAAGGATATTATTTTTGTACTTTTGGGTCTTATCAACAACATGTTAGGAGTACAAAATATTCAATGAAGTAATAAGCACCAATGATCGCACATTTTTTGGAGGCTGCTGTGTGTGATGCCACCGGGTTCACATTGCACATGGAGATGAAGCTGCACTGTTTGATGGTGTGCTTGACAATGACATTGTGGGTGAATATCTCATCTACTCACTACAGTCTTATAAATATCTAAAAACAGAAAGAGGCGCACCATTTGGTCATGTGGAAGGCTCAGTTTCATTTCAGTGACCTCTTCACTCATTCCCCAGCAACCTCTCTTCTCTGAGGAGCCTTGTACATGTCCACCCTGGAACATAGCCTGGACACAACAGGCACAGTCTGGAGTGGGCAGATATGGTTAACCTTTGTTCTCACAGAGATCTCACAGTCATCTTGATCACTAGTGAGTCCTGAATCCAAGTCCAAGGATGTGCCAACTGGGAATGACAGCAAACACAGCTTCTCAGGAACATAGCAGAAATACCATGTAAGGGGACTTATCAAAAAAAATTCAGACTTTAGTCCAATGAATACCGAAAGCATGCTATTGCCAAGTCTTATACTTGATCGACAATCTAAGGGACATGGAATCATTCCTATTATTTTCACCTTTCGTACTCACTTAAGAATTTGTCCTCATTTCTCCACCAATAATGCAGAGATGACCACATAATACTGTCATCTGCACTTCACAGTCATAGAATAGGGACTGATGAAAAAGCCAAATATCATGCTTTTTCTTTGGTGCATTAGAAAGAACATTAGCACACGTTAGGAATTATGGTGTTTTATGAAAGACTTGTCTATATGTCCCTTTTTGGTATCACCTCCTTCTCACATTTATAGGCAGGCAATTGTCCACCTTTTCTAGTAACTAATTGTGGAGGGAAGTGGGCCAGGCAGCACTGCTAGAACGTTTGCCACACCTCATTGTATTAGCCCATAGGCCACTGCTTCTGCCAGGGCAATGCGGGGACCAAAACTGGCCTTTGGTGGGACCCTCAGAGCTTCATAACCATATGTCCAGGTGAGAGGCTTCATGCAGACACCAACACCCTGGTTCCAAGCATCCTGTGTTCCAGCTTCTGTCTCCTGGCGAAAAAACCTATCACCATAGCAACTGCATCCACATAATGCACTAGCAATGCCCTGTGAATCCATTCAGTTGCTTCTTCCTCATTGATGGCAGTTCCTAATTCAACACCACATCTAACAATTAATATCTAATAGCTAATATCTCTTGCAGTCCCCATTCCTGCATCTAAATCTGGAAGGTTTTGGTCTTCCATCTGTTTTCTGAAGAGTTAAATGACATTAAAGCAGCAGGAATCTTCTGCCAATAAAATCAAAATCTAAACCAGTTGCCTTTTATTATCACTTAAATTATTCTCTCCACTTGACATGGATTTATTGGTCAGTTTAGACTCTGTGACAGATTTGGTTGTAGTCACATGGAGCGTGACTTAAATACAAGCCTGTAAATGGAGTGCGATGTACGTGTACACTATCACTATCTAATAATATCTGTGAGCTAATTATATAAAGGCTAAAATAAATGAATACAACAGTGACTGCCAGGCATGAGTCCAGAGAGAGCCATTAAATGTGATTTGGTGGCTGACCTGGGCTTTCAGGTAGAACAGGGACAATTGAGAGGGTCACTGCTCTGTGTCCCACACCATTTATTAGTGCCCTATCTGTTTGAAGTTGGTCACTTGTGTCTCTTTCTTAGTGATTCCATCTCACCTCAAAGCTTATTTTAACCAAAGCTATGGATGTAATGTTTATGGCTCCCTTAACAGTGTAGACTTCTAATAGCTTGTGTGACCATGAAGAGACGCCTCATCACATTTCTAGTCACTTATTTGACACGGATTTTCATGATTGAAAGCTGACTTAAGAAAAGACCCTTACCTTCTCCAACACCATGAATGCAACAGAATAGACATACAACTCAAGAGGGTCCTAGATGTCACATGAAGGAAATACAAGGCACGAGCTCACAGGGTCACCACCAGAAGGCTGTGGAGGCAGAAGTTCAGGCCAGAGATCCTCTCCCTGTCACTCTGAAACTGTGCCTGGACAGTTTGAAAACTCATTGAGCCTCAGTTTTTACATTGTTAAAAGGGGAAAGTACCTTATTCATAAAACTTCTGTGGTCTAGTGATATTACTGGCCACCTCACAAGTGAAATCTATGGAGTATTTGCCAAGTCCTGTAGTTTCTTTCTAAGGGTTTATTTACCTGGTTTAATTTGTTCCTCGTAGAAACTGTATGAAGCTGATGCCATATGGTTGAGATCAGGAAACTGAGGCACAAAGTGGTAAAAAAATTTGCTTAAAGTCACACACCCACCTAAAATCCTGTGTAAGCTACAAAATATCATGCCATTAAATGGGATATTTAAGGTTGTTAGCATCATTAACATTACTGTTAGTAGATTTGTGGGTTATCCCCATGGAAAGCTGGGTAGGGCAATGAGCCAAGTGGTTCCAGGGCCTTGGTGTTGTTCAGGAAGAGGCTGTAGGGCAGCAGGAAGCACGTGGGCTTAGGAGTCAGAAGCCTCAGGGGTCTGATATCAGTTCTACTCTGAGTAGTTGTGGAATCCTGGGAACATCACGCTCTACTGAACTCAGGTTCTTATCTATCAAAGAGAAATAGTATGTCCCATCTCATACGCACTCAGGCTTTAGCAGGATTATGTATGAGAAGTGCCCAGACAGCCTGCCAGGTAGTAGACCCCTTCCAGACAGTAGAACACCTGCCAGAAAGTAGACACCCATTCATGTGAATCCCACTTCCTCGCCTCTTGAGTAACCTGGCAAACTCATGGCATCAGATTTTCTTCAGTATCTCTGCTGCACAATGAAACATCTGACCTATCCTGGAACAGCCAGACTTTCCACAAACCTGCGTTTTGTGTCTGCTGTTCTCTGTGTTAGAAATATTCTTCCTTACCTTCCCTCCTGGAAGCCTCTTGTTCATCCTTTAACTTCCCCATTTGTTGCAGCACCCACCCTATTGTCTTTCTATTTCTCTCCCTTTAGGTCAAGGATGTAGTAACGGACATTGGAGTGTCCAGCAGCCATGTCCATATTCCACACCCAGATGCCACATGGGCCTCCCCTGTGGGGCCCACACAGCACCTCCCTTCCACACTCTTCTATTCTCTCCTGCACACAGGTCATGTATGCAGATCACAAGTATGTGGAGCCATACATCCCTGTGCAGCCAGATCAAAAGAAAAGCTTGATTGTGTGTGTATGTGTACAACCCATGTAACATTACAGATAGTAAACTGTGTACCATAAAATATCACAATTGAGAAATTTTAGGAAGTCACATAATTTTATAGACAAGCAAACTAAAGTCCAAGGAGAATCTGCAGAGCCAAAGGGTGAGTGAAAAGTGGTGGGAAATCTGAGAAAGATGAGAGAGGAAGGTGCAGAGAGAGGGGGAGAGAGGAGGAGCTGGCATGCGGGAGAGAACGTGAGTGAGGCTGACAGGAAGTATGCATCGCTGGATGCACACTGCTTCACTGGGTGGACTCATTCACTGGGCGTTGCCAAAGCGGGGTTGGGAAGACTGTCTCTGCTATCTTCCTAATTATTTATAAGTTAGTAATTAGTAAGACAAATTTTTTTAATTTAAGAAAGAAATAACCATGAAATAGTGGCTGGCACCAAGACAAAGCAATTTTCTTAGAATGTATGAAAGCATGTTTTGGACTTCTTTAGCAAAAGCTGCTGTTAGATTCTTAAACTGGTCATCTCTATAGATGTAAGAATTAGGAATAGACATAACTCTAAAGAGCTCTTTGTGAAGGTTGCCCCATCCTTGTTTTGTCATTTGCTGCCCATTGTCTCATAATCTTACCTGCCTACGTCATTCTTGCTCTTCAAGTTTTAACTCAGACATCCTTTCCTTGGACAGGTCCAGACAGGGCAATACACACTGTCATTGCCCTGTCTCCGTAGTCACTCTCATTAATGCCACCTGCAGTATGTCCTTCATGACACTTATCACTGGCTACATCTTAACTGTGTCTCTGTGTCCTTGTATCTATACCATTAGAAGAGGAGGCCTGCAGGGCCAGGGACTACTTAGTAACTACCAGACAGAAACAGAACCCAGTGAACACTTAACATACCTGGGTCCACCCACTGGCTTAGAGAAAGCTAGTTGTTCATAATCTAAAAATTAATCCTGACTTTTTGGTTTTATTTCTTTTAAAATTTATATACTTTTGAACAAGGACTATGCTACATTAACCATATTAAATTCAACCAATAACTTCTTTAGCAACATTTATAAATGTAGTATGAAATGTATTCACAAAAAATGATAAATATAATTATATATGCTATATAATATATATAATAATAATATATTTATAATTATATTATAATGATAAATATAAATATATATAATGCTTGATATATATCTTCAGAATTTTATAATGGATCCTAAAGAAGATAGTAGCCTAAATAATGAATGAACTACTTATAGACAGCAAAATGGGCCAAATATACAAATAAGTAACAAAAGCACACTTTATTTTCTCTCTTCAAGTCAAATGTAACATGTATGATTTTGCTATCTTTACACTAATATTTTATATAGTTTGGCACTAAAATGCCTTAGGCTTTCAAACTTACTTTATGCCAGAATTTTTAGTAAAATAAAACTTTCCTGGTTTAAAACTAATAACAAATGATAAGAAATGTTGGTCTAATGTTTTCATGATTATAGAATTTGTCTTTTATGTTACACCTTTTATACAGAGGTGCTAATGGAAATTGTCAAACTTTTAGTGTGCTTGTAGTGACAAAAGTACATTATAATGTAGTTGAGGCAGTAACCAAACAGCTGTACTTTTAGTGAGAATGATAGTGAAACTGTTTAATAAGTTGCTTCTACAAATGGGAGCAGAATGCTGGCCAGAATCTTGTTTATAAAAAGGATTCTGGGAACTCAGCCCTGTTCACAAGTATGTATTGGTATTTCCAGAAATATCTAATACATTTTGCTGAAAAACCTTTCTATTATTCCTTTGAAAATTTTCAGTCATATCAATTGCAAAAGTAACATGCATTTCTTATAAGAATTCAACCCAAAATGAAATATACATGACTTGTAGTCTTTGATTCTTCTGTTCCCAATCTTCTTATTTAACTGTGGCTAAATATTTTGATTATAAATCTATATTTTATCTCTCATCGTGTGAAACTAATGATAATACTACTGACAATATTAAATAACCCTTACGTATTTTTCATGCTACTCATGTAGTCATAGGAAGTAAGTACAAGCATTTGCCACAGTCTGTGGACTAGGAAGCTACCGAGTGCTCTCTGAGGGACAGAAAGGTCAAGTGCTTTTCCAAAGGTCACACCACTAGTTTGCAGCAACTGTGACATTCAGATGCAGGCAGTCCTGATTACTAAGCTAAACTACCTGTCATACTTAACTCTTCTGGTTCAGTTAGATGAAAGGAACGGTGCCACATTTCTTATGATTTTTTCACACACCTAACAAAGCGTCACTGACCTCTTTCCAGCGTAGAGAGGGGGATCTAAGACATTTCTGTGCATGGTTGCTTTGTCTTCAGCCTGCATGGAACATGCAGATGGTCTCCAACATTTCACTATTTCTAACCGTGATACAGCAAACTGTCTTGTACATGAATTCATATGCTCTGATGCCTTTGTTTTCTCAGAATTAGGCTTTTGTGGTCAAAGAATCTGTGCACTTTAGATCCTAATAGACACGGTCAGTTTATATCTCCAATAACAACCTAGGTATTTTTTCATTGTCTAATATTGAGGATAAAAGTAGTTTTGTAAGCAAGCAATTTCTAGAACAATTGTAACAGTAGGGTTTTGATATCAGATTCTATTTCTGGAAAAATATGTGTGAGCTGGTCATGAGATCATTAAATAAATATAAATAAAATAATTTAGTGTTGAAATTTGAAACAACAGTTTGGAACTTTCTGCTTATTTCATGATTTCAAATTGGAGTTTCTGTTTTTCCCTGGATGCTGTGTTCATTTTGTATTATTCATTCTCTCCTACCTCTCATTCCAGGAGGACCACACAGGGACAGACTTCCATCTGTCCCAGACAGTTTATGTCAGATGATCTCCCAAAGTCCCATCCAGCTTGGTGATCCTTAGAGAGGGTAAAAGTTTTAAAATATCAAGCGAGAAACTCAGGACACTGGCTTGTGGTTTTATAGGGTTTGTGCATGGTTCTATAACAAATGGTAACCATGCTACTAGAGCAAGTAGAGTGCACATCTACCTTGGGAACGCAGATGCTCTGGAAATAGAGCAGAAACCCACAATATCTGGAGGCTGCTTTCACAAGGCTATTTTAGGGATATAGAATACTTGGACCATACCTTTCCCTGTGTTGATCTTATGATTTTGGTTGAGAGGATACTTCAAGTTCATGTACAGTATTTTAATCAGAATGGCAATGAAGTATTGAATTTTCTTTGAGGAAATAATTCCTTAGGTGCATTTCATTAAGCTAATGTAAATCTGTTGATCAATTGTTTGTGTAATGTAGTAATATATTTATTTTGTCTGATTTAAGTTTTTATTTTTAGTTGTATTAATTTTTATTCTTAATTGACATATAATTATATACATACATACATATAGTGTATGCTATAATTTGATACATGCTACAATATAGAATGATCAAAGTGTAATTATAATTTCCATTGCTTATGCATTTATCATTTCTTTATGTTAAGAACATTCAAGTTCTCTTCTATTTTCTAAATAAAATATAGGATGAATCGTTAACTATGGTGGTATGTGAACATTAGAACTATTTTTATCGCTTTTCTTATTACTGAGACATGATACCAACACCCAAAGTTAAAGAACAGAAGGTTTATTTGGCTTACAGTTTATAGCTATTTCAGTCTATAGTCCGCTAGCATCAAGGCAGAATGGCATGGCAGAGGGGCATTGCAGGGGTAAAGTGGATCACTGTAGGCAGAACGCAGCAGAAGCAAGTGACCCATGACAAGCCTCTTTCTGTCCCTTATATCTTATTCAGGCGACCAGCCTTAGGGTGGGTAGCACTCACATCCTTAATCCTAGTACTGCACTATGAATCAATCATAGTGTCACACACTCTAGATCCAGCCACCTCTGAAGAACCCCACCTATCACCGTGTGAGGCTTTGAGGGATGCACTTAGACATAGTCATAACAAGAACTATTCTTTAAGAAATAGGAAACTAAAATTGAAAGGTATGATGGAGCTTGCTTAAGTCTACACAGCAGGTGGTACAGATGAGGCTGTAACAAGGCCTGCCTGCCTCCAGAGTCAGATTGTCAATCATAAGACTGTTCCTGGCACACAGGTCAGGTATGGCAGTGGATGTGTGGTCAGAGTGCACAGATGAGTCATTCTACTTTCTGCCAAGAGCAAAATCAACACTCTTCTCTCTCACTTCATAGGAAAGGAAAATTGAGGCTGTGAGTGAAGAAGAGTATGGCAGTTTTGATTTCCCACTTTCTATTTCTGTTCCTTCCCAGCAGCTCTTACAACCTTTACACTGGCTTGGCAACCACTAACTGAAAACCTCAGACCCTGGGCAGGTCCATATAATTGTATATTGGGATCTAGGAGGAGGAGCTTACTTTTGACTCAAGATCTCTGGGTAAATCCACTTGTCCGTAGCTCTCTAAGAAAGAAAGCTTATTTGTTGGGGAGAATTTTTGAAGAAGTGTAGTGCTTTAAAAGTTTTAAAGTCTTTCCTTCTTCCCAAAGCAAGCGAATGGGAAGAAATACTGATTTAGTTCTCATAGTTCTCTATTTTTGTTTCTGTCAGCAACTACATGCAATTAAGCTTCTGGACAGGGAAATGAACAGTGCTGAACAATTGTATTATCTCAGACTGGGCCAGTGGGTAAAAGTAGTAAAATGTAGCAGTACATTAGCTATAATGGCTTTCCAGGGCAAAGTACAATGATCAAGAAGGTATACAATTAGCAAAGTCATTTGTTCTGACAGACACTGCTGGCTAGCACTTGGTACAGTGACAGAGCTGTCATGAGCCATTGTTTCTCCATAGGAAATTTATTGTCACCCTTGGAAATTCTCACAAGTACGCTTTGTTTCTTTCACCACGAAGATCACAAAAAGAATGTGTAGTCCCGTTCCCCACAGTGCTTTCCTTCTTTTGCATTCAGTGACAAGATTTTTTTCTTTCTTTTTGTACCAGGAATCAAACTCAGGACCTTGGGCTTGCTAGGCAGGTGCTTGTGCTACTGAACTATATCCTGAGCCCTAGATTCTTAAAAGAGACTCAGAGATTTGGAGTCTCCCCCTTCCTTCCCCTTCAGTGCTCAGCTACATGGTAGGTGGACCTTCTTCCTCTCTAGCTTCCCTAAACATTGAACTCATGCCACTTGTGTCCTTGCTTGAACTTGAAACCGCTATCACTGCTCACTTCTCACTTATTTTGGGTTTCTCCTTCCTCTGGATCTTTTCTGACAACACTCTCTTGAGATCTTCTTTTGTCTATTTTTCCCCTTTTCTAATTTCTCTTTTTGATCTGGCCCTTGATTGTTGTTTCTCTTTCTATCCCTTCCTTGGCTGCTGCTTCCCCTGTCCTAACATCTTCTATACATCCAGTCTTGGCTAGCTTCTCACCTGGTCTTCCTCAGCACGCACACCCCTGTGGCATACAATCTCTAGCCTAAATTTCTCTTTGAAACTATGCAGATATACAGATGCCCAGCTTCCTTGCTGGTGTGTCACAGATACTGCTGCTGCTTTGCCCAGGCCCTTTTGGGCCCCTTCTTAGTATTCTTGCGTGCTGCAGCTCTCTACTCCAAACCCTACATCCAAGACTTTTTCTTGTAGTTTCTTTTCAGATGTTTCTCTTTTGGACTGCTAGAACAGCTTTATTTATGTGCCCAGAGAGGTCTAACTTCTGGATGTGCCCTCCATCCTCCCCATCTTCATAACTGTCATCTCCTAGCCAGTGACTGCTGGGTGTAGGACACGACCAACCAGCCTCCTTGTACTAAGTGGTGTTTGGGTCTATCAGAAAGCAATAAGATGGAAATAGAGGGTAATGCATACAGAAGTGACAAAGAGAGAAAGTATTTCAAGTATGAGACAGATCTGATATTGCTCAAAGAGAGAGAGAAAGAAGAAGAGTTGGCAGAATGAGCCTCAGACTGCGGAACAGCTCTGAAGTAAGTCTAGTGGGGTGCTCCACAAGTCACTATGTAATTTCTCTGCTTAGTTGCCTGCTAGAGGCATTAGCTAATTACACACTGTAGAAGATTTCCTCTTGCAAGGCAATCAGAGCTATTCTCTCCTGTCATTTCTGTGGGATGTATCCCACCCATCAAATTCTTCTGTAGGTCAGGTTACTCCTGTACTCTATGGAAGTTTTACCTGATATTATGTTCTTAAGGTTTCTTCCTTCTCTGTTATTCCTTATCACTCATCTTTTCTGGGAGAATTTCTTTCACAAGTCACCTGCACATGAATCCTTGACTCACAATATGCCTGAGAAGCCAATATGTGTAAGCTATGAACAGGTCTACTTTGATACTTCAAGCACAACTCTATAAAAACTGAACACATATTTACATTGAGACATTCCCTTCTCCGTAGCAAGTGGTACCTCAATCCACCCAGTCACCTGAACCTGAACTCTTTACACTACCTACTGATCTTTTTCCATCTTTATTGTACATCCAACATGTGAGCGAGTCCTATCTGTTTTTTACTCGTTGAAATTCTTTTAGGTAAATCTCTCCTCTATGTTCTCGCTGCATAGATGCTACTTTGCCATTCCTTTGTTGGATCCTGGCCATGGCTCCCTTATTGGATACTTTCTGCCTTAATATTCCTGAGGAATATGGAGTGGAATTCCTTTCAGACCCTTTATTCTGAAGTGCATCTTTTGAGCTATCACTTTTAACTAGATAGCTACAAGGTAAGAGTCAACTCACAATTTTTGAGAAAGTCAATGTGATGGATGCTCTTTGGCTCCTGGACATACCAGAGATGAGACATTATGAGGACAGCAGGCAGCATTCTTTGTGTCAGATAGGTCAGGCTGAGATGGAAGCCATGATTCCCTCAGAGGAGGATCTTTCTGAAGTTCACGTTTGAATCATGGTTTCTTCAAATCTGGCTTTTAAACATCTTTACAACCCCTTAAGAAATAAAAATGAGGCCCATCCAGATAGCTCAGCAGACTAAAGAGCCTGCTTAGGCAGAGCATAAGGCCTACAGTTCAATCCCCAGCATGATGTGCCAGCCAAGTCCCCGTGGTACATTCTGAGACAGCGATTGAGATTGGGCATGGTGGTGAACACCTGTAATGCCAGTGTTTGGGAGGCTGAAAACAGGAAGGATCACTGTAAGTCTGATCTGTGTGGTGAGACCCTATAGATCCTGCACTAAATGCTTTAAAGAATTACTAAGAACTAAAAATGAAATAACTATGAGTACTTTGAGCCTTCATTCCCACTGGAATAGCACCTTGTTAGATAAGACAGAAGAGAAGAACTATGCAACCTGTATATTCAGTTAATACAGACATTTGCCACCTCAAGCTGCCAGTCAGTTCCCACATGTCAATATTTAGTTGTATATTCTCATCACAGCCTTTCCCCTCAAAGCTGGAGTGCTCATTCTTTGAGGAAAGTTTGCGTGTCTGCTTCAGTTTTTATCCCCTGAAGTTCCCAGAAAACGGTAGGTGTTTAGTGTTTTTATCTGATTGATAATATGACCTTCTATTATACCCTATGTTGCAGAGTGCTGATGTTCCAACTTAAAAAGTAAGGGAAATCCATAATTTTATGATTTGTGGGATAATGAAGTTAGCTTTTAAATCGAGTTTATTGGATATTATTCATTCTGCAGAACTGTGTTCTGCCTTGTTTACTCTTGGAGCAATAAGTACCTTCATGGTTCTGTTTATTGATCAGTGTGAGATGAGTGTTTTAGTTAATCTTGTTTCAATCCTTCTGGGGTCACCAGTGCAAGAGAAAAATGGCTTACACCAAGCTCCAAATGAGTAAAGAGAAAAGGTCAAGAAGGAACGTGGTCGATGTATTTATATTGTGCTGGAATTATAGATAGCCTGGATGAAGTGGAGAAAATAATCACTTCCTGTAGAAATTCAGACTATACTAAGTACCTAGTGTTTATACAGTTCCTGATTAGTGACATACCACTCCACCATGCTTGGTACATTGTAATGATTCATCAAAGCATTCTTGGTAAAATTAAATAGGAATAAATGAAAAATGCTAGTCAGAAGTTAGGGAGGAAGAGTTTTACTTGAATAAATTGAAAAAATTTAGTTTATGTAAAATATAAGATAAATCAACATTATAATATTTCTGCTGAAGAAACAAATTCTAACTTACATTCAGTCTTAGGGTGTATGCCCGAAAGTATAGTGCCTGAAAAAGAGGAGCGGATAAGTTACAGCTTTGTAGAGATCCCCAAGCCATATCTGCAGTATTATGTATAACACCCGATGTCACTTGAGCTTTTTTGGGGGGGAGGGGGAGGGTCTATGGCATGTTCAGGGTCTCACTAGTAGATTGGACTCATAGTGATCCACCTATTTACAGCCTCCCAAGAGCTGAGATTATAGGCACTTGCCACCATGCCCAGTCTCTCTCTCTCTCTCTCTCTCTCTCTCTCTCTCTCTCTCTCTCTCTCTCTCTCTCTCTCTCTCTCTTTTTCTCTCTCTCTCTCTTAATATTAGGGGTTTGTTATGGTTTATACCTACATGTCCCTCCTAAAGTCGTGGCCATAGGTAATGCTTTTGGAAGGTGACTAGATCATAGAGGCATTATAGCTGTGTGCTGTTAGGAGGTGAGGCCTAGTCAGAAGATGAAGGTAGCTGAAGGTGTGGCTTAAAGGGAAATACAGAGACATCTGTGGTTTGAAACTGAGCTACAGTCACATGTCTAAATCATAGTATGAATTGGCTTCTAAATGAGCATTTGCATATAGTATGTACATTACAATATTTAGGAAAAAATGATCAAGGGAAACTCCAACTTGATGACTTCATGTTTATTTGCATAACTCCTGCATGCAGTACTGTAATGTACAACAGAACTCCTGCATGCAGTACTGTAATGTACAACAGAACATAAAACTACAGTACCACGCTATGCAGTACAATCAGCAGAAATTAATACTCTATAAAGGTGTACCATACAGAAAAGGATCCTGAGGCTCTATAAACAAGAGATACAGAATTGTACGGGGGGAAAAAAAAAAAAAAACTGGTCGTGAGTGTAGTGGCAGGTCACAGATCTGAATAGCACACCTCCATCGTAAGTCCGAACAGTTGTTAAATATTCAGTCACTGAGTGAGGAGTATCTATGTCTGCTTTCCTTGCTCTCCTCTTCACCCTCCCTCTCTTCCTAGCTTGCACCATGAGCAGCTTCTCCCCCGTACCATGCCCATGGCCTCTGCCACCTGGCCTTGGAGCCACCCAGCTATGAACAGAAACATGAGCCCCAGTAAACCTCTCCTCCTTTAAGTGTTAGGTGTTTTGTCCCGGGAATGAGGAAAGTGACTAAGACAGGGCTAAACCCAGGGTGCTGCCGAGCTAGGTGCGAGCACTAGTGCAGCAGTACACCCCGAGCCCACAGCTTCGTCTTCAAAAGTTGTATACTTACAATGTAGAAATATTTCTCTGTTGAGTAGGGAAAATGAAGGGGTATGCTAGCGTTTAGTGTAACTGCTTTTGGGTAAATGGGAATGATGGCTCTGGGTGCCCTGTTCTTTTGTCCTGTTCTGTGCACTAATTTCTGCCTCATAAAAGTCAACACGTATCAACTTTGGGTGAAAAGAGAGAGAATATATCTTGGGTTAAATATGAATTAAACAAATAATGAAGGAAACATCAACTAGAGAGATAGAACATAAGGAAAGAGGAACCACTGAGAATAAAAATGATCAATCGTGCCTGGCCAAGCTCACTCATTTTAACAAGGGGAGCAGTCTAAAGTCACTGAGTTTTTCAGATTGTCCAGGATATTCCCATTGCCATTGTGGCCCAATATCATTAGAGTTTAAATTATCTTTCCTCTTGTTGTAATTCTGTGCTGACCAAGCTATTTTTCTCATTATAACCTGACTTTCCACATAGGCTTGCCTATAGGGAGAGAGAGGGAGTACTGGCTGTGCCATCTGAATGTTCCTGTATGTGTGACAGTAATAGCTCCAAAAATTGTAAGTGAGTCTGTTGGCACCAGGTATCCCAGAGCGTGGCTCCTGTGAATTTGTTCAGAGGGTCAGAAGCATGCTTGATTTGCTCACACAGTCTAGTTTTAGAAATTGCAAAGCTAAACCACAGTTGTCTGATCCTGATTATTTCACCAAAGTAACAAATTCTGCCTTACTGAGAGTTCTGGAAAAAGATTGCATTCTATAATCTCATTCTATCTTCTGGAAATCAAAACCTTAACCTTCTTTTCAGGGTCTGTAACAGTTATGTCAATTGATTCTTAAATATTGTTTCATTATATCTTGACTTTTGTTTGTTTTTTTTTTTAAAGAATTTTTTATTTATTTTATTTTATTTTTCTTGTTTCAGAACTTTTGTTTGTTTATTTATTTTCATGGCTGGCTCAGCCTGCCCTGAGGGCAAGGCTGGCGCAGCATGTGGTGCCAGGGATCGAACCACGGCCCCTGCAGCCACCCAAGCATTCCTAAGCAGGCGTTTTAGACCACTGAGCCATCCTGCTGGGCCCCTATTTTGGCTTTTGTGAAGGGCTGAATTTGATTCAGTTCTGTATCATCACAGTACCCAGCACATAGAAGCTCTACCAGTCAACCAAAAGCCCATCCCTGACAAGCCTCGACCTGGCGGCCAGCGTTCATGCCCAGTGCTTATTCACCTTTCCCTCCACTTTCTCTATCAGTACAAGCAGGGCCAGCTCCTTCCTCAGCAATCGCCACAACAGTTTCTCTGGTATTGCAACCATCTGTCCTGTTCTACAATGCAGACTCCACACTGTTTCTGTTCCTGTGTCCTCTTTCTAATTGTTTCCCCCATCTGCCCTGCTACTGTAAATCTGGCTTGCTGACAACATCAGGTAGTCCAAGACATTGTCTCTCCCATTGGCTGAACAGTCCACAAACCAAGGGCTGGGTATGTTTCATTACTGTATTCAATCGGACCAACTGTGTTTTCAGATAGTGTGTTTGGTCTGTCTACTCTCTGTGCATCTGGGAGAGACAATCAGGCAGGACCTTCTCAGAACTTGCACATGATCACCCTTCATCCACTATTCTTTCATTGGCTGGAAAAATTAGATTGTTTGAGTTAATTTCAAACATGGAGGAGAAATTTCAGCAGTGACAAAGAACTGCAGAAAGATGTAGATGGAGTATTGATACAGTGTGCATTACACACTGTATAGTGATTAGAAATTTTACTTGTTATACCTTGAACCTGAGAGATGTATAGATAGAAGTTTCTTAGGGGTGGCCAGGGACAGGAAGTTTGCATTAGTTTCAGTCATATTTCTGAGACCATAGAAATGTGGTATTATTATTGTAATTCATTAAAGCTTGTTTATCATTTTATAGAAAGTTAAGGGCTATTTATATGTATTACATCATTTAATCCCCCTAATGGTATTGAGGTAACCAAGGTGCTTATTGTGCATTGCCCTTTCATATATGGAGAATTGGAAGCTCCAAAAAGTTGAATCATTGATCACAAGTGGTAGAAATGGGATTCAAAACCAGGTCCTGTGGCCTTCATTCTCGTCCTCTATTCAGCACTGCTGCTTCTGTACTTATTAAAAGCTTGCAAAGAACTCTAGTTGGAGTTCTCACTCAAACGAATATCACAAGGGATGGAAATCATTGAATTCAAAAGTGTAACAAAATCGCTTCCATTTCTGCCTTAACCCGGACTTCTTTTGTGCCTCAGTAAGATGTCCATGATGAGTTCTGCAGCAGTAGTTTATTTACTTGGATGCTACCACTAGTTTCCTTCCCTGGCAGGTTCTCCCATGGAGAGTGGGTCCTTGAGGGCTTCCCAGGGTGCATGTGCCACCCATGCCGGTGAATTCACTCAGGAGCCAAGGCAAGTGCCAGACGCTTGTTTCACAATCCCCTTTCAATTTTTCCGAATTTGCTTTGAAATGCTGCCTTACTTGAGTGTCATGTTTCTGTAGGTGATGGGATCTGGCTGCCGTTTCCAAATGAATATTTGAAAATCAAAGATCCTATTCATATCAAGCCACAGAGAGCCATTTAAACTCATTTTCATGAAATTGCTGTTAAAATTTAAGCGCATAACTGTACTAACTCCTGAACAAATGAGAAAAATAGAAAAACCATTTGAAGGGTGTAGTTTTGTGTAAATGTGGGAAAATGTTGTAATTGTCATTATTACTTACAATAATTAATACACTGTATATTGTTGTCTTCATTATAGTTGCTCAGAGTACAAGATGCAGTCATGATTTCTTGTTTAAATTATCATTAGTACAGATCTTTCTTTCATTGCACAAAGAGAAAGTAGCTGTATATGTAGCCCAATAGTCCATAACAGTAGTGGATTATCAGCTCATCTGCTATTACCAGAAGCTGTTGACTTGAGCCTTTAACAACTCATCATATTAATATGACTTTCCTTTTTATACCTGAATGTTGTAATTATTAAAGTCTACACAGAGAAAAATCTTCAGAATGTATCTTTGATGCAGTAAAAACCATTGCTAAATAATTAATCATCCAAAAGAACATACAAATCCAAATCAATGATAAAAGGTTCTGGAAGGAGATCGTAAGTTTTCTGTCAGATTTCCAGAGTGGAGAAATAGGACATATGTCTCAGTTACTCTTCCCTTGTTGTTGGGAAAAATATCCAAGACCCAAAATTAAGAAAGGAAAGGTTTATTTAGCTCACAGCTAGTGGAAGTTTCAGTCCATACTTGGTTGCCTCCAAGGCAGAGTGGACCATGACAGAGGGCAGCAGTTTGTGGTGACCGCAAAGAGCAAGAGCACACAGGAGGGGCTGCAGCACCAGCAGCTAGCTGGCCTCTCCCTGCTTCCTTACATTTCTAATGTAGAGTGTCTGCCTCAGGGCACTCACACCCATAATCCCAGCACTGGATCGTGAATCAGTCACAAACTCTAGAAGCTGCCCCATGACTGCATGCAGCTTTGTGGGGACAACTAGGCACAAACCAGAGCAACATAAAAATGTAAAACAAAGCAAAACCTTCATACAATTATTTAATACAGATTCAGAAACACTTCTTAAAAGGCTACCATGAGGGAAAATTCTCAAAACAGTAAAAACAAACAAAAAATAAAGTAAAATGAAAGACTATTAGGTGCCATGTACAAGTGATGACATTTTTTATATATTTTCCAACCAGTCCTCCACTAAGTCTGTGACACAGGTGTCTTTCATGTTTTATGTGTGACAAAATTTAAGTTTATATTTTAGGTGTCCTTTGCAGACTCACCTAAATAGTAAGTTAAAAGCCAAGAATTCTAACCTGGGTCATTTAACTCTAAGTGACAAAAAAATCTACCCACTGTGACCTGCCCCTTTGCTTATCCAAATGTAATCATTGTCTTTTGACATTGGCAAAAACTGCTTCTGAACTGATTAATCTTATATGCATTTCTGCTAGAGAGAACTATCAGCCAAAGAAGCTGATAGCGTCACTGCGTTTATCAGCTACATAGAGGAACAGAGTGTGAGTCTACTCATTCGCTATCATGAGACCAACAGAACTTAATCCTGTCTTTTAGATTTCTGATTGTGAGGCTGAACCTTCTTTTGGCCTGATATTTTAAAATAAGCTACTTTCTTGTTTGGGTTCTAGTGATTAGAATTCTAAATCAGTTTTTTTTTTTTGTCCTATAAATTAAGGCAGAGTATTGCAGAACTTAGCTGGCTTCCTCTGCTTTTCTTTCCTATACACATAATACGTACACAAGTGAGCACAGTCATGTAGGGATAGAAAAGCAACATTTCCTTCCTCCCCCTACCAATAAGATAAAGTTTATCCCCAACGATGGAGACCAGAGGATTACCCAAATCACCAAATGGAGAGGATTAGATTTGACCCCTGAGAAGCAAAGACCTGCATTGTGGAAGTGACCCTGAGAAAGGATTTGCAGCTCTATCATACATAGCTGCTGTAGAATCAGGATTAGAGGACCTCAATGTCTCATTTGTACTTCAGAGCTTAGATAAGTTCACACCCTGGGAATCAATGTCCCATATGCCAGAAGACTAGACAGGACTGTACAAATAAACTTTTTGTGCTTATTGTTACACTGTTGTTGAACTATTTCATCTTTAGTCTCTAAAATATAAGCAGCACGTGAACATTATTCATTTCTATGGAGTTAAGAAAAATTATAAAAAGGTAGCAGAATTTCCTGCTTTAGTCAATTAAAATATACAGAATATTAGCTTTAGCAAGATATTTGATTGGTACCAAATGCGAGGGAAGAGATAAATTGCTATCCTTAGGGATTCAAAGAATAACAAAATGAGTTGGCATTTAAGACACAGGCATTTGCTGTGTACTGTACTAACAGGCTTGTCCACACTATGTGCTCAGAGGAGGGCTAATGATCGAAAGTGTCCTATTTTGCAAAATAAAAGCTTGAAGCTTGGAGGTTAGGCAATTCAATCATTCAAGGTTATATCGTTAATCATGGCAGGAAGGCCTGAGCTCTGGTTTAAGGAGCTCCAAATGTTCTGCTCACCACACTTCATTGCCTTCGAACCTTGGTGAAGAGAATGTCATCTAGGAAGAGCCTATTGATGAAATAATATGCTTAACACTCAGAACTGAGTTGCTTAAAGTACACATTTTTTACATACTGATTGTAAGGATGCTGTCAATCCTCTTAGAATTTAGTTGGAACACTAGGACATTTTGTTTCAAATAATCCCAGGGAGGGAAAATCTTTGCTTTTTATCTTTAAATATAAAATAGACCTTTGTTATGGTTCTGATGTTTACAAATGATAAAAATTATAATAGCTTACCAGTGAATGAGTTGTGCAGTTAAGCTGAGTAATGGAACTGAAAAAAGAAAAGAAATAAGGTGAAATCCTTAGAGAATGAGAGCACTACCACAGCATACACTTGATGGTGCTTATGCCATGGTAGTGTTATTGCCTTCTTTCACACCTCATATGCATATAAAAAGAGACTTGTCCTATGAGGAGACATGTTTAAGATCCAGGGGATTAGAGAGAAACTTTCAGCCCTAGTAGTGAACTTTTGAGGATCTGGGATAGGAGAAGAATCTTATCAATAATTATGGTTAAATAGTATGTGAAAAATAGACCACATCTCACAAAATATAAAAAATGAAAGATTTTTCCAAATAATTCTAATTTTTTTTTTTTTTTTTTTGTGGGACCAGGGTTCAAACTCACGACCTTGCACTTGCCCAGCAGGCACTTGTGCCTCGGAGCTATCTCCCCAGCCCCAATAATTCTAATTTTAAGATTATAAATAAGCAATTACAAAAGATTAAAGAAGGTTATATTAATGATGTAACTATTTGGGTCATTCAGAAGAGTCACCACTTTAAATCAGTGTTCTCAATGAAGGACATGTAAGATAATCCACAATAGTTTAGAAGAAATATTCAACCTTCATTTTTATTATTTTTTAATTATTATTATTATTTTTAAATGTATTTTGGTCCAAGATCTCACTACGTAGCTCTGATTCATAGTGATTTTCCTGTGTCAGTGAAACAGTGTTGGGACTAGAGGCGTGAACCTCTACAGCCTTGGTGGCTGGCTTGAGTGTGCTCAGAGTGGGGCCAGCATGGCCTGTGGTACTGGGGATTGAATTTGTGTCCTTGCACTTATTTGGTTGAACTATCTCAGCATCCAACCTTCATTTTTATTACTTTTCAAAAATCTGCTTTAATATGTCTTCTAAATCTTTTATTTTTGTTTGTATTTTTTAATCTAGAGAACCTATTAGTTCAACATGAACATTTTTCATAAATATGTACCTGTAATATGTAAGTATGAAGACCTATCTGGTTAAAACCATTGGGGGCTGCTGCTCTAGACCATTCAGGAAAAAATAAGTAGGACAGGCTCAACTTAAACAATGTCATGCTATCAAGTAGCAGAGACAAGTGCTCATTTTGCTCCATAATAGAGGCACAGGAGACTGAAGAAAAGCATTTTAATGATTCGAGTGTTAACTATCTGGAGTCTTACACGTTCTTCCATTCAAGTCATGCCCAATGCTGGCCAAGATCGGTGAGATCAAGTGTTTCATGATGGCCATAGCAAGGGTCTCTCGTTCTTGATGGAGTCACTGGATTTAGGCTCATATGGCTGTGTGAGCTGCCACTGCTGGGTATAAGCTTGAACTGAAAGTTTTAGACTAATGTGGCCCATACGGAGGTAGAGAAATGCTGTTATGCCTAAGTGAAACAAGGCAATCTGCAGTAAATAAACTCCTTAATCTTCATGGCTGACACTTGCTAAAGAAGTAGTTTTCACCCAGTGGTGCTCCAAAAGCGCTTAGGTTGCCAGTCATTGAAAGAAGCCCAACTTACAGAATCACTGTAGAGCTGAGAGACCTTAGAGATCATCTGGTCCAGGTCTTTGAATTTACAACAAGCAAACTAATCTCCACAGAGTTATGATTAGGTATACGTCATAATGTGAGGGTAGTTCTGTGCCTTCTGGGTTAGTCGGACTCAAAACTTAGTACTTGGAAATATGAACATTTTACTTGCTGAGGAATGAAAATTCAACATTACTTTTGTCATTTTCTCCCTCCCTCTGTATAGGAAACTGTTATGGGGAGACAGTTTTTAAGAGACCACAATGGATGGACTACCTGTGTGTTCTAAAAATACACAAATATAACAAATCTTGATCTTAATTCCAGAAGCATAAGCCAATTGATATTTTATTTATCCCCCTTAGGGAATGAAATTCTAAATATTAGAGAAATATCTTGCAAAGGCTAATGGTGTATATTTTCCAAGAGTTTTTATAGCTAACCCTTACCAAGTTTTCCATATATTTTTAATTGAAAGTGACCAAAAACATAATGCAGTGATACTCTCAAAAGAAAAATGTGAATTATTTTATTCTCTCTGATTTTTCTACAAGGAAAATCTCCTTTTTTTATAAGAAGGAGTTTTTAGTCTCTGTATATTTCATTAATTTGCATAGGAGATTTCCATTAAGGACCCAGCTTGAGTTTAAGCTTCAGCAATTTCATCTGTATTTCTTGAGTTTCCATTTTCCCTGTCTGGAATATTTTTTCCTACCTGGAGAACACGTCTGTTTTCTTATAAATCTAGCTCAAGGATTGCTTAAAAGAATGATGCTTGGATATTTCTCTTAGTCTCCTACCCTTAGTAGAGAGAATTGTGTCATTTTGTTTAGGGAAGGGGTCAATTCTCCTGTTATAAAACTGCTCAGGTCTTATTGAAATCAAGTATTGTATAGTCCCTACATTCAGTTTTGAGTTTCGGGATGAGAGAGACCACATCTTTATTTCTAAATTTTCAATATCCAGCAGTAGTCTGCTACATGGTAGCTTTTGAAACATGTTATTAGAGAAATATAAAATTATTTTTCAAATCTTATTAAAGAACAGCTAAAAATATCTCAAATTTAATGTAGATTAGTTGTAGACATTTACTATTGATTTCAAATGATGAATTGCTCTTTTATTAAATCAACCATTTAGCTGTTGGAAAAAAAGATCTGACATTTGATTCATATCAACAGTGTGATATCAACGTTAAAACTGTTCAAATATTCTGATTAAACTGAGAAAATTCAAGGTTATTATCTTTTGAGAACATGAGTAGTTAAAAATCACAACTAATAAAACATTGGAGAGGTAGGATGACAGTTTGGCCCCAGTCTCTTCCTTGAAACTTTATTTTGGTTTATTTTTATCATCTTCCATTAATAGCTATAGTTCAAAAGGAATTATTACTTTAATATACTAGCATTCTCTTTTTGTCCTAGGCATCATGAAATTCATGCTTTATAAAAGTATAGTCCCTTGATAAATTTATCTCTTGCCAATTTTAGTCTGGATGAAAAATAATGCTTTAACCTGTGGATCCATGTTTCAGATCCTGCTGGCTTGCCATATTATAGATACCTATCATTTCTACATTTAAAGTAAGGCAAGAAAACAGTTGTAAATTTTATGGCATAGGTAAAAATCATGTTTTGTTACAGTCTCTTATCCTTAGAGCTTCATAACTTCTTAGGTCCTGAGAATTGATTTTTTAAAAATCTAATTTCCTCTTGCTATTTATGGATTTTTTTCCCTTTCTATTCTTCAATTAACTTCAGGAAGGAAAACAAAGAGTCCCCAGTATGCTGTTTATGGCTAGATTATCTTATATTAATTCAAATCTAAAACATTGGAGAATCAAAACACCACTAATAAGTGCTGGCCACTGAAACAGGGCATGGTGTGCATGCCTGTAACCCCAGAGGATCTCAGCCTGGGGAAGCTGAGACAGGAGAATCACTATCAGTCTAAGCTGTATGGCAAGACTCTATACCAAATAAATAAATAAATAAATAAATAAATAAATAAATAAATAGATAGATAGATAGATAGATATAAATCAGCATAAAATCTTTTCAGCAATAACATTGAGAAAATGCAAAAAAAAAAAAAAAAATCCTTTCTTCTTTCTCCCAAACACCCTTCATATCAGCTATAACATGTTTTTAAAGAAAATAGTCTGATGCCTGCCTGTTCATTTCTAACTCCCTTTAGCCTCATAAAGGACTGTGTGATTATGAAAAGCCCTTTCCTCCCTAAACCTGGGCATGTTTTCAAATGAGACTCAGTTAAGATGTTGAAGGGAGAATCAGCTGAAACATGGAAAGGCTTTGAAATGAAAACCTAAGAAAGCCAGACCTAATAATGGAAATAATTTGACATTCATTTACTCATTCAGGCCCTTGTCCAGGGGAAGCAGTATGTCATACCAAGAGAAAAATCTGATTCCCAATCTCCCTTCTAGAAACTTCTAAGATTTGAAGAAGTTAATTTATAACTAAGTGATACTCAGGTCAGCAAGCAGACAAGTGATATTTCTGTGTCCATGGATAAGACCATGTAAGTTGTTCAAACATTTAAATACTTCCATACTGACTAGCTAGATCTGGGTTCCAGTGCACCCTTCTCCTACAGAACCTAGTGAGAGACCCTTCCTCCACCCTCTTGCCCTCGACTCAGTAATTAAAGCTGAGAAAACTTGTGCTGCCCAGCAGAGCCAGCCCTTTTACTGTTCCCTTTGGCTATGGGCTAGGCAGTTCTGGTTGTGAAAATGTGACTTATCTCTTTTGGCTAAGTAATACGAAGGGAACAGATTCTCTGAGAAAAGTCATTTTCAACAGGATACCAAATTCCAGAAAAATTGGAATTTCTGGTAAAACTCAGAACAAGAGGAAATAACTGAGACTCCATTTTGGATTTGCACAGTGTCTTTAGAAAAGTCTAGTTCCTTTTATAAAATACAAAACCCGAAGTGGTAGGCAGGGCTTACTACAAAAACGTGTGTGCTTTTGTAGATCAGGTAGGGTTCTGGAAACCTAGGAGTGAAATTAGTTCTTTTGTTTGCCACAAGCAATTTTCATCTTGTGTTGTCACATTTACATTTGAAGGCACTGTTAAACCACAGCATCAAAATAACAGTGACAGTCACTGAAAAAAAAATAAGAAAAAGGAAGAAACACTTCGAAAAGAATGACTCCAAATGTAGTAGTTATGCAGAACTGTGAGGAGCCTCATTCTCATATAATGTATACTTTGGGTAAGGGAGGAAATGATGTACAAACAAAGCTGAGGAGAACCTAAAATTTCTGTCAGTCCAACACTGAGGGCCACTTCTGTGGTCTAGACAAGTGTGACTCAGAAAAAAAAACTAAGTGATTTGTAGCAGTGGACGGCCACACAGGGAAATCTGTCAAAACCAGTGTGGAAGTCATAAAAGAAGGAAGATAAATTTGATTTGCTTGTCTTTGTTAAACCCACAGCTAAACTAAGATAGGTGTCTCCAACTGTTCTGTATTTCCAATCTGTTTATTCTGGCTGGGAAAAATTTGGTTCTTAGGAATTTTGAAGAAATCTGATATAAAAGTTAAAAATAGCTTTCACGTGAAGTAATACATTTACATAACTTGTATTTTTTCTTTTATTTGTACTGTACTCAACAGCGCTAAAAGTAACTAATTTCTACCTCCCAGAACAACCCATTTCAACTCTTTCTCTTGCTTTTCTCTTTTGGAATACATGTTCTCCCTGCATTTCTAACAATAAGTTTACAGATTCTGCCTGCCAGGAGCTACTAATTGCCTCTTTCTGCTAATGCTCAGTATCATGTGTGTACTGCAGTCCTCTCCATTCCTGGAGTGTCCTAGGGGCCATGGTGGTGTGGCGCTTGTACAGTACATGACCCCTGGCCCCTTCCTCTCAGGGTGCTGCTCCTCTTCTCTGTGATGTGGATTATACAAAAGAGTTGAAGAATGAGTACAGTTGGCTCTTGCAGTCCCTTCCGAGCTGTTCACAGCATATCACCGCATCCCAAATCTTATGAAGCTTCTGACTACACTGTATGTGGAAGTAGTTGTAATAATGATGTTAAAGAGATGGATATAATTTCTTCCAAGAGTGATCACTGAACTCAGGGCATTTACGCTGAGCTACATCCCTAGTCCTTTAAAAGCATTTCTTTTTTGTTCTTAGATTTTGAGATAAGGTTTCACTGAGTTACTAAGTTGTTCAGGACTGTTTGACTTCTGATGTTCTTGCCTTGGCCTCCCAGAGTGATGGAATCCAACACAGGTGTTACCATACCAACAGAGAGATAGATATATTAAAGGAGAAGGCTATGTGGAAAATAAGGTTTAGCAGGGCTGACCAAATAGCTCAGCAGATTAAAGCATGTGCAAGCAGGTGCAGGGGTTAGGGGTTCAATCCCCAGGCCTGCCAAGCCAGCCCCATTCCCAGGGTGCATTGATACAGCAATTGAGACTAGGTGTGGTAGCTTGGGTCTGCAATTCCAGCTCTTAAGAGGCTGTAAACAGGCAGATCACTACGAGTCTAATCTAGTAGTGAGACCCTGAGCACCCTGTAGACTACCCCCAAAAAGAAAATAAGGGCTTAGTGTTTTAAAAATTGCCCATATCTAACTCTGAAATCAGGGCTTGAGAGTTCCAAAGTAAAAGGATAAAAGCCCAGGCAAACCATACGTTTTCTGACATGGAACTTGTGTGCTCTCAGGGCCTATTCTCTGAAGCCTATTAGATGACTGAACTAAATCCAGTACAAGCTTCTGCCACAAGCCAAGAAGAGATGAATACCACCCTTAGCCTGTTATTTACAAGCCTCATACACACATGCTTTAGCAAATAAGGGCCATCATCTCCCAGACAAGTAGTTTAAACCTGCTGTGTTGGTCAGGGAATTTGTTACCAGGAGTGGGATCGATGCTGTGACTAACCTGATCATGCGGATTACAAGCTTTTGGGAATGGCTTATAGACAGAGATAGGAAATGTTCAGAGATGTCACCTACAAGCAAAGCACTGAAAAAGCTTTGGCTGTTCTGTAGAGGAGATTCTGGTCAGAGCTCAGACCAGAAGACTGGCTTGAATCCTGGGTACAAAGAATGGCTTATGAGCAGAGATAGCAAATATTTGGAGAGGTTGTCTACACGAAATGAGCTAGAAAAGCTTCAGCTGTTAAATAGAGGATATTCTGGTCAGAACACAGGCCAGAAGACTGACAGAAGACCTGCCTGTAAAGACCAGGTTGAGGAGGTTTCTGCTGACAAGGACAGCATTGGTCATTGGACTCCAGATTATTTGTGCTATGGATTGGCTGAAAATCTGTCAGAATTTTGCTCATGTCCAGAGACTTTGCCTAGGACTGAGATTAAGCATGGTGGACTGATTAATCTTTCAAGAGATATTTCAAAGCAGTGAACTATTGGGGCAGTAGCATGGTTGTTATTGGTGGCTTTCAGCCAGATTTATGTTGAAAACCAAGAGCAAAGAGCCAAGCAGGATGATTTAAAGTATTGTGAGTTTGGCCAGGAAGGAAGCACCAGGAGAGCTGTGAGCTGCAAAGATGGAGCTGAAAGGATCTCCACTGCTGGGAGGGAACTAGAGAATCAAAAGGATGGCCTGAGGGGATCACAAGAAGTGGCAGCTCTCCACCCTTTGCAGCCCCAGAATTGCAAATGAGAGGCTTTGCCTTGAGAAAAAAGCCTCAGAGATCCAAGTACCAGAATGGTGGCAGTGGCCAAACCAGGTTTCAAAATGGCACCAGCATGGTGAATTTGTTTTTTGGAATCAAGGTCAGAGTGTTCATCAATCCAGGCACTCCATCCCTATAACTAAGAGAAAGGGAAGCCTGGCTACTGCTTTATCTGGCAGCAGACCTTGGAATCATCCATGTGGCACTGTTTTAGGCACATTGAGAATACAGGAATTGCTAGGTTAAGAAGGCTTCCACCTAGATTGCAGAAGGCCTGGGAGGCCAGGTAGTGTACCCCTGGGAGGGCAGTGTGTGAAGCTGTGTGTGAGTAGCCTGTTCAGTGGAAACCCCACAAGTTTGGAAAAGCCAGGAACATGGATCGTGCAAAGAGGGAGCAAAGCCAGCCTGAGAGAAAAGCTATGGAAATTATGAAGACTGCCTTATGGACAAAGCTGCATGGAGCCCACAACTCAGCACAGACTGCTTCGGATGTTCCAGTTGGAACTATGGCATTTAATGCTTACCCTGCTGGATTTTTGGACATGTGTAGGTCCTAGTGTTTTGTATTACCCTGTTATTTGCAACTTTTCGAGTGGTAATGTTTATCTCATGCCTTTGAATTTTGGATATGTTAAACTTTTCTATTTCACAGGGGCTCACAGTTGAGAGTTTGCCTTGGATCTTGTAGACTTGGGACTTGGACTTTTCAGCAATGCTGAAACTGTTGGGACTTCGGCAACTCTTCCAGATGGACTAAAATGTCTTTTTTTTCACAAAGGGATATGTATGAGACTTTGTGGGTCCAGGGGCAGAATGTTATGGTTTATGTCTAGTTGTTGCCCCAAAGTCTCATGCAGTCATGGGGTGGGGGTTTCTAGAGTTTGAGACTTGACTCCTGATCCACTGGGATTATGTGTTTTAGCACTGATAGGATTATGGGTCTGAGTCCTTCTGGGATCATGGGCGTGGTCTAAGGTGGATAGATTGAGAGTCTGAATATAATATAAAGAGAGACAGATAGACAGACTGATGCTGTTGCTCTCTGCTCCCCTGGATTTTCGGTTGCCTCTGTCGCGACTGTTGCTGCTCCACTGCCATAAACTGTACGCTCCCTGCTCTGTTCCACTCAGCCTTGGGCCAGCTGAATATGGACTGAGACCTCCAGGAACTTTCCTTCCTTCATTTTGAGTGTCGGGTATTAGTCTCAGTAATGAGTAAAAAGTAACTAAGACACCTGCCTTCCTCTGGAATATTCTGAGTATCACCAGTCCTCAGCATGAGAGAGCACTACCCTGGGAGCTCCTCACACCTCCCTGCTTGCCGGCAGTCCTACTTGGCCCCTCAGTCAAGAAAGCTCAAGAGAACCTGTGCTGTAATATCCTATAACTCAGAGGTGTCCCAAATTTCCTGGTCAAGGAGATTATGGGACCTCAGAGGAAAGGGATGAATGAACTGCAGTGCGTCTAAGGAGAGTCACCCAGAGAAAAACATTCTCTCAGGCTTTCCCAGAAAGCAAAATAGCCAAGCAATGGCTGTGACTCGTCCCGAAGGCTGACACTAACAACAGTT
>PVJA010023158.1:0-33369 GCA_004027025.1 Myocastor coypus | reverse complement strand
CTCCTCCTCCTCCTCATCCTTCTCCTCCTCCTCCCTCCCTTCTTTCTTTCTTTCTTTCTTTCTTTCTTTCTTTCTTTCTCTCTTTCTTTCTTATGAGACAGGGTCCATCATGTATTTCAGACCAGCCTTGAACTCACTATGTAGCCCAGGATTGCCTCAAACTTCCTGTGATCTTCTTGCTTCAGACCCCCAAGTGCTGGTATAATGTGTGTGCCACCACACCTGGAACTTTTATTTTTTTAGTACAAAAATATTTTCCAAGTTTCTCTTGGATTTTTTATTTAGACAAACTTACCTAAGAGTGAAGGTAATGTTGATTCTCTCCTTCTAATTCTCCTTTTTATCATGTCATATTGTGAAGAATATCTAGTATTGGTTTGATAGTGATGGTGATTTTGAACTTACTTCTTTCTCTGAGATAGAAGGCATGACTTTTTTTGTCTTTTTGAGACAGGGTCTCCCTATGCAGTTCAGGCTGGCCTTGAGCTCACTCTTGTAGCCCAGGCTGGTCTTGAACTCACACCAATCCTCCTGCCTCAGCTTCCCGAGTGCTGGGATTACAGTCGTGCGCCACCATGCCTGGCTATGACTTTTAAATTTGAATATGTCACATTGATTAACCAGGGCAACACTCAATAGATTAGTAAATTACATTCTTGTTGTGTCACAGTTGGCCATAGATGTGTGAACTTGGTTCACACAGAATATACATGGTCCGTAGACTATTCATGGCTCATGGTCTCTTTAATCTCTGATGCTGTTCCATCATTCTGCTTTCCCACCATTTTTGTACTGCCACATCCTTTGCTATGGTGTTTTCTTCTTCAGAGCCACCCAAATATTAACTGAAGCTCCTGAAACTATGAATGAAGTTAGGTCTGTCCTTCTTTAGTCATGTGAGTCAGGTATTGTGCTCCAGCAACAGGATAGGTGACAAAGGAGTATTTATTGAGTGAGCATACATAGTAATGTTTACTATAGGTTTTCACGTTTATTTAAATGTTGTGAGGTTTCAGCACCCAGCACAGACTCACAGTGATCATTCTGTCTCAGCTTCCCAGTGCACGGATTGCAGACATGCACCCTAATCCCTGGTGGTGGGGTCGAGCTCAGGGTAGGACTGCCATGACATAGAGTACCAGGAATTGAATTCTAGTCCTTGCACTTGCCAGGCAAGTGCTTAGGCTGTCAAGCTCTCTCCAAAGCTCTGATCTAAGTTTTTGCTATGCTATTTTAAATTCATTCTTAGTTGCTCACTATTTTTTAAAAATCAGAATATATTGATTAAAATTAAGGGTTTTCTCTAAACGGAATTTACAGTAACTCTTTCCTTTGCAATAAATTAATTCCCTTTTACCACTATCTATTGTACACATCAGATTCCATTTTTCTGTTTCAGGTTCTTACACTAAGGGACAATATGATGTTTCCACATGTAGGTCTAATTTTTTTTTTTACTTGAATATGATATTTACCTGCATCCATTTTTTAGCAGAACTAAAATTTTTCCTATTTTAAAGCTGAGTAATACTCCATAGTGCAAACATATCACATCTTCCTTATCTATTCTTCAGTTAATAGGCATCTGGGTTGTTTCTAGGATTTAGCTATGACAAATTACACTACTATAAACATAGGTACACATATGGAGAAGGGCAGGAGTGGGAGTGGGGAAGGAGGTTAATCTATGTATGTAAGCAGGATGGTTTAGAAACCTGCATTGTGGGTTTCTGCTGGTCTATGGAAAGGAGAAGTTAATGCTTAATTTGTTTCACTTTTTTTCAATTGTTTTTCCTTTTTGTCTTTTTAATTTTTTTATGCATTTTTCTCTCTTCTTCCAATTTTATATGCATATATCTGGTAAACTGCATAACTGACTGTAAGACAACACTAAGTAGTACACCAAATAATGTAAAATTTATACTACTTTGTTAAGTGAAAATCTGTATCACTTGCCCTTTTGTTTTAATTCGAATTTGTGCCTCTTTAAAAATAAAAATAGAGTAGTTGCGGGCAGCTCACCTTTGTTGGCAAAGAGTTGCAGTCATCTGGGCTTGAGAGAAAATCCACCTGTGGGAGCGGCTCTCTGCGTGGGAGAAGGAAAGTTTGTAGCCTCATCAGTCATCCTCGTTCTGTTAGTGAGGTCAGCACTCCTGCTTGGGCCTTCGCGTCCCCCCCTGACACACCCCAGAAAGGGAGGGTTTGGCAGAGGTGCGGGGCGGCTTGTGGGGCGGGGCCCTGGCTGGTCAAAGTCTTCCCGCAGGACGTTTTCCGAGTGTGCAAATTGGGTGCGCGAGGCTAGCTGGTCCCCTGTGGTTAAGGGGTGGGAGAAGTCCTCGGAGCTGGCGGTTGCCCGAGCACAATGACCTTGCCCGAGGCGTTGGAGGGTGCGACGGTCGCAGCTAGCTAGCTCATTGGCGAACGTGCTCTGATCCAGTAGATCTGGGGAGGTGAACCCAAGTGTGTTTCTCACGGGCTCCCGGGAGCTGCTGTCGATGCTTTATGGAGTGAGGAACGGGAGTGTGGGTCTTTTTGAATGACTGAAAGCTAGGACTCTGAGTCTCCCCAGTTCTGCCCTGTGATTTCTCACTAAACCTAGTAGCAACAGACAGCTAAATGGAGCCAGCCACAGCCCTCCTGTGATTCACTGTGAATGACAAAGATTCGTTTTAAGAAATTCAAATTTTTGAAAGTTAACTTTGCCCTGGCTTTTATTTGGCTATCTCAGTTTGTAATTTGTATTTGGCTCTGACAATTTGGCAGCTATTGATGACAAGACCAAGATCCCCAACTGCCTGTGTGAGGGGTTCCAAGAAAGAATAAAATAGAGAACAACTTAGCAGTCCACCAAAGTAGGCGGGGAGTACCAAGACCCTCCCAGCAAGCCACTAACTTATTGGGTGCATACAATAATAGGATACGTTCAGGAAAGATTCAAGGTTTCAGGAAGATTAATTGTTCAGTGACGCAGTGGAGAACAAATAACTTGGGCTTTCTCAAGACAGCTGAAGTGATCTTAAACCAAGGAGGATCTTGCCCTGGGGTGCTTTTTAATCTTACTAGGTGGGAGAGGATGGGACACCCCTAAGGAGTTAATGGGAAGTCCCAAAGTAGTGATACCTGGAATCCCATTTATCCCTTAAGGAAATGGGCAAAGTTAGCCATTGTGAATTTGTGGTCCCCAACAGCCAATGTTGGGCATGTTCCTACATCTTCATGATTATCAGCAAACATAATTTACAGTTTTTTTTCAAATGAAGCAAAAAATTTTTATGAACTCGTCAATGTGGTGACTATCTGTAATCCCAGGACTCAGAAAGCTGATGCAGAAGGATTGCTGTGAGTTTTTGAGACCAGTCTGGGCTACAAAGTGAGCTGAAGGCCAGCCTGAACTGCATGAGACCATGTCTCAAAAAGACTAAATAAATAAATAAAATTGAAAAAAAATTAAGAAGTGAGAATTACATTAAATTAACTTACTAGATAGTCTGTTGTTCAGGGTTGTCTGTATTCCTATAACCAAACCCATTTGGCCATACATTTTACTTTTATACCAGCTAGATTGTCTTTGCTAGTATTTTGTTTAAGGTTTTATTCTACATTTATAATACATATTTACTTATAATTGTTGTTTCTCACATAGTGCTTATGTTTTTATGTCATATTCACTTTATTTTCATGAAATGAGTTGTGGGACTATATTATTTTCATTTCTGTTATTATAATGAAAAACTTAGGTTTATATACTTTATAAACAAAAGACTTGCTTGATCACAGTTTGACAGGCAAAAAGTCCGAACAGAATTCTATCAGTTCTAGAAAGGACATCATGGTGAATGTCACCATTATGGAAATGTATATAGGAGTACTCTAGAATGAAACAGGAAGTTAGACCAATTCAGAGCTTATGTTTAATTTTTTTATAACAACTGTGTCATGAGAACTAACCAGGATTCCATGAAAATTAAATCAGTTCCTACCAAAATTAGCACTCTCAATTGCCTAATTCACTTTAGCTTCTGCCTTCTAAAGGTGATGACATGTTTCACACATTAAAGAACAAGCTCCCAAAATAAGAACACACTGAAAGCATCGAAAATCATAGCAGAAAGTTCTCTCTTTATAAAGAGGTAGGCCTGAGATATTTCACTATAATATTCATGAATAATAGAATCTGTATATATCTTTTGGACTGGTTAAGTTCTCCAGAAAACTACCAGCAGTTTACCCATCCCAGAAGAATTTCAAGGTATGAACATCTGTGAGTTTTCTAAAAACCAAACTAGGGAGCAATAGGTCACGTTCAGAAATTAATAACATAGTGCTAAATGCTGGATATTTAAAAGCTGTCTAGTCAGTTCTGTACTTTGTCATGTAATAGCTTTGCATTATAAGTAAAATGAGTTATCTTTATTGCATAATAGTGTCTTCATATGTGATCTAGTGAATGGTGGAGCACATCACACAGTTATAGGGTTAAACACACTGACAATTAATTACTTACAATAGCACATCACTGGGGAATTATTCCATGATTACCAAAACTTTCTCTTCCTCTTTTACCTCTTCCTCTTCCTCTTTAATTGGTAAATTAGAAGAAGCAGTGATAAATTGCAGGTGATCTCATGGTGACCAAGTTGTGAGTTTATGTGGAGTGTCAGGGTCAGTGGTGCCAGTGAAGAAGACTATGCATGGATGTCCCATAGGGATATGGCAGCTAAGAGGAAAGCCTAGAAGTGTTGGCCTCATAGAGGAGTTGGGAGGAGGCAGAGGTCTGGAAATGGTTGGGAGATTATTGGGCCCTGTTTTTTTGTTGCTGTTTTCATTTTGTTTTGGTGTGTGTGTGTGTGTGTGTGTGTGTGTGTGTGTGTGTGTGTGTGTATTTTCAGAACCAGAGACTGAATACAGAACCTTGTACTTGCCAGGCAGGGACTTGCGCCTCAGAGTTCCAGAGTCCCAGAGCCCTGGTTCTACTGAACGTTTTCTAGTGATTCCTTCTGAGTTCAGTACTATTTTAGAGAAGCTTTAGCAGTATAAAGTTATAAATACATTTTCACCTTCTGAAAACTATTTTTGCAATATTAAGCATTTGTTGCACATGGAATTCAGCGTGGCATTTCTTGTGAAAAATGGATTCAACCTATTTTTTTCCTTTTTATGGTTACACAGTTGCTTACAAGCATTTATTACAATATCTATTTTGTTAAGTTTATCTATTAATATATTTTAGGATATATATGAATAACAAATACTGAATATGTGTCTTTCTAAAAAATTCATATAGAGTTTATTTATTGCTATATATATTGTTTTTGTCATTCCAATTTTATGTTTTTTTATTATCGGGTTAATTTTCTTTTTTTTTTTTTTTTTTGTCTTTTTGAGACAGGGTCTCGCTATGCAGTTGAGGCTGGTCCTGAGCTCACTTTTGTAGCCCAGGCTGGTCTCACAATCCTCCTGCCTCAGCCTCCCGAGTGCTGGGATTACAGGCGTGCGCCATCACGCCCGGTTTTTTATGGGGTTAATTTTCAACCATGAAATATTATTTTCTAAACTTTGCTGATAAGTTTTGCATGTGGGTAATAGAATCAACTTTTCTCAATCAAGATGAAAATTTGTGCTTAGTTCTATTAAAATCATGCTAAATTAATGCATTATTGGTCCTATAAATAAAATCAGTATCTTATGATAGGAAATATTTTTTATTTAAAAAATCAATCACAAAAAGTTCAAAACAAGATATTAGGAAAGTGATAGTGTTTAGTACATTGCCTATTGTTATCTCCTATTGATTTAGACATGTCTTTGTTAACTTTAGATATTATTTCTGCTCTGATGTCCTCTATACGTTTCTCCAGCCGTTTTTCCACTTCATGTATTTCTTTTTTTACTTCAGATGTTATCTCTGATCTCATTTGCTCTATAATTTTCTGCACTTGTCTGTTTGCCTCAGAGGCTACCAATTCAGAGGTTTCATCTGTATGCTTTCCATTTTCTTCCATGGTAGTGTCTTCTGTATTTGATTTGGGTGGGCACGGGCCCTGAGATTGCCTCCTACTCCTTGTTGTTATCATTTTGTATGGAAGTGACTTCTGCACTTTGGTGGCATTATGCTGTGTCTATGGGCCTTTGGTCTGGAGACTCCAAGCTGGTTCCTCTACAGAGGTGCCTGACTCTGTGTTGGAGCTCAGGCTGCTGGCTGCTGTGAAGCCCCATGGGTGTGGTCTGTAGGTGAAGGTGGAGCTTTGGGATTGAGTAGTCCTGGTAGGCTCGTAGACCAGATCAGTTGCCAGACGAGATGTTTGATGGGTTCAGTAATGGAGCTTGGGCTGGAGGGGTTAAAAAAAAAGGAGGGGGAGGGGAAGCGGGGAAAGGCAGGCAGGCCAAGGATCTTGACCCAGCCGGCGCGCGGGCGCGGGCTTTGCTAGCACCGGGTCGGGCTGGAACCTGTTATCTCCTAATAATACTATATAGAGTGCATACTATAAAGATGAACATTAAATTATGAACTTTCTATTAGAGAATTACAGTTAAAAACAACTAAGAAAACATGCTACATAATTAAATAAATTCAAATGACAGAATAAATATCAAACATTTCTGGCATATCATTCAATTTAGTTAGGCTTAATTTACTCATTAAGATTCTAAATATTATATTAGATTATGAAATCTTTCAAAGTCTATTTGCCCAACACAGCCATTTGGAAAAGAGTAGTTTGAAAGGTTAAAATTAAAATTATGGATAAATATATATCATATAAATAAAAAAGTCTAGTAATCTTAATATGGAACTCCATAATTCAAGCCTCCAAAATATTACAGGTGAAGTAAGACAATGTATAATATTAAAGTATATAATTAACAAGAAAGATATCTGTGTGTGTAGACATGTGTTTTTGCTAAAAACATTGTTTTTTTTTTCCTTTTTCTCCAATAATTACTTAGTTCAACATAAAATTGAGGGAAACCAGCTGTTTTTCTTATCACTTAGGATGCATATATTTTTTTATTAGCAGTCATTAATATTGTTAAGATTGTATCTATTGGTTTATCATTCCTATCTAAATAAACTTCATCTTTTTCTAGCTACTTTTCACTCGTTTCTATTTTTCTCTTTACTCTTTTTCTCCTCCTTTCTTCTTTTTGATGTGCATCTCACATCTTGTTACACAAAGATTTAATTTTATTTTTCCTGCTACAATTCAGTATTGTGCTCCTTCACAATATTGCTTTATTTCAATCCTGAAAAAGGAAACCATTCTTACATTGTTAATCTGGAATTTCATTACAAATATGCTTATTTTCAGGTTCTCATCCCCATATGTCTTAATCCCTTAGTGGAAACTTTTCTTTCACTGTGTGTTATTATGACATGTTGATTCCTATGTAGTTTCACATTCAGTGTTTTGTATGACTCAATATTTGAGTATTCCAGCATATTTTATTACATCCAGTCATTTTTTGTGTAAAAGAACAATAGGGACAGGTCCTGATAAATGTGGCAATAGATGATTCCATTGTGCATATGTCAAACACATTTATATCCTGCTACACTTTGTAGTATAGACTCTTAATTTTTTTTTCATAATTCTTACTTCTAAAAGTCTTTACTAGACTGGATATGGTGGTGCACACCTATAATCCTAGCTCTGGGGATGCTAAAAAAGAGGATCACTATAAATTTCAGCTGCATAGTGAGGCCATGTACAAAATATATAATTAAAAAAATGTTGGAAGTCTTTATTACAAGTTTTTTTTAAGATTTTTTAATTTTATTTACTTATTTATTTGTTCTTGTTTCAGAACCTTTGTTTGTTTATTCACTCATTTTCATTGCCGGCTCAGCCCACCCCAAGGGCAGGGCTGGCACAGCACGTGGTGCCGGGGATCGAACCACGGTCCCTGAAGCCGCCCAAGCTTTCCCAAGCAGGCGCTTTAGACCACTGAGCCATCCCACCGGGCCCCTTTATTACAAGTTTAGACAAAGTCGTTATTTCATTTTTGGAGGTGCTATCGTAAAAGGTATTTTTTCATTAACTACCTTCTCAGTGTGTTTGCTATCTGTGTAGAGACATGCTATTTAATTTTAAGTGTTGACTTTGTATCCTGCTGTACTACTCGAATTATGTACTAATTGTAGTAGCTTCTTGGTAGAGATTTTTGGGTCTTCCAAGTAGAGAATCCTGTTATCTGTAAATAATAAAGGTTAACTGCTTCTTTACCTATTCTTATTCCTTTTATTTCTCTCTTCTTCTCTAATGGCTCTAGCTAATGATTCCTAAACTATATTGAATCTGATAGGTGATAGAGGACAACATTGTCTTGTACCTTATCTGAGAGTAAAAGATTCCATTTTTCTCCATTTAGAATTATGTTAGCCATTGGATTATCATAGATGGCTTTTATCATATTGAGGTAGAGGCCATCTATTCCAATATTCTGTAAGATGTTGAACATGATTGCTAGACTTTGTCAAAAGTCTTTTGCACATCAATTGAGATGATCATGTGGGTTTTGCATTTGGCTCTATTAATTGTATATTACATTTATACATTTGCATATGTTGAATCATCTTTGCATCCCTGAGATGAAACCTATCTGGTCATGACGTATAATCTTCTTAATGATTTGCTATATTCTGTTTGCTGGAATTTTATGGAGAATTTCTGCATCTATGTTCATGAGGAAGATTGGCTTGTACTCTTTTTTAGTTACATCTTTCTCTAGTTTGAGTATCAGTACTTGCCTCCAGAAATGATTTTGGGAGGATTGTTTCATTTTCAATTTCATTGAAGAGTTTTAGGAGCATTGGGATTATATATTCTGCAAATTTCTTGTACAATTCAGCAGTGAATCCATCAGGACCTGGACTTTTCTTTCTTGGTAGGTATTTTTTTTTATTATTATTATATTTTGTATTTCATTGGCTATTATTGGGTTATTGAGAGTTCTTGCATCTTCCTAATTCTGTTTTGGTAATCTGAACCTTTCCAGGAATCTGACCATTTCTTCTCTGCCTTCAATTCTCTGAAAGTAAAAATCCTCAAAGTAGCTATTAATGACCTTCTGAATTTCCACTGGATCTGTGGTAATTTCACCCATTTCATACCTTATTGCTTAAATTAGAATATTTTCTTTTCTCTTTTGGATGACATTAGTTAGAAAATATTAACTAAAAAGCACTAAGACAAAGGTCTTCTCCGAAGAATTTATAAAGAATCAAAAAATATTAGGGCCCCAAAATTTGAAGACCCAATCCAGAAATGGGCATCTGAGAAGAACACACACTTGTGAGAGGAAAAAATTTTAGAAGCTAATAAATACATGGAAAAATGCTCCACATTTCTACCTATTCGTGAATTGGAAATTAAAACAACATTGACATCCAATCTTACCCCAGCAAGAATGGCTATCATAAAGAAATCAATCAAAAATAAATGTAGGAGAGGCAGTGGGAAAAATGAATACTTCTCCACTGCTACTGGAAATGTAGACTGGTGAAACAACTACTGAAAGCAGTGTGGAGGATCCTTAAAAAACTAGGACTACAAATCCCATTCAATGCAGCTCTCCCCCTACAGGGAATTTTCCCAAAAGAACTAAAAACATCATACCACAGCCATATCTATGGACCTGTGTTTACAGCAGCCCAACTGGTGATGGCCAAATCTTGCAAACAACCAAAATACTTTTCACCTGAATAATGAATCAAAAAGATATGCTGTTTCTATACAATGGAGTATTACTCAGCTACAAAGAACAATAAACTCAGAGTGTTCATATGTAAGTGGATATAACTTGAAGATATACGCATAAGTGAAATAAACCAGTCACATGTGTAAATATTGTATAGTCTCCATAGTGAAAGAACTCAAACAAGAAATATAAATGGAAAGTGAGAAACTAAAGATTAAACAACGAAGAGAGAGCAAGGAGAAAAGTTATGAAGCATGGCAGGGGCAAAACCATACACTTACGTACACAAGATGGTTAATACAATGATCTTAAGAATCTCCATCAGGTTTTTGAAACTAGTAGTTAACTATAAGTGCCAATATCTGTGAGTTAAGCAACTACACTGAGGATAACAATGTGTAGTACTAAAACCATACTTGAAATACCTATTATTCTGGTCTTCTAAATGTATACTGCTTCTAATGTCATATCAGTTATTCCTATACTCTCTCAAGTAAATGTTGACTTTCAAAAGGATAATAAAATAAGAGACAAAAACCCCATAGGATTGTCCTGCTACAATTTTGTATATGGTTCAATTTCTAAATTTCTATCTAAAAATGCACATTTGTTTTTTCATATTCTGAAAGGATTTAAAATTTAGAATATCAATGATTGTTAGAAAATACCTGTTCCACGTTATGTCTAACATATTTGATAATCAGAAAGATAGTGATGTTAAGATCAATTGTTTTTTTTTTTCTTTTCCCCTTTCTTTTTTTTTTGAAAGTTGACATATTGCATATTGTCCTCACAATCGTTCTACAGAGTACAGTGTGTGGGCATGACCCACCTCTCTATTGATGTTGCTTAGAAAAAAATAAGAAAAAAAAGAAAAGAATATACTTCTCTTTGGACTAAGACGAAGCAGATACATACACAGTCAAATGTTCTGCAATTGCAGTGGGCCACCAGTGAAGCTTGTGATGTTGGAGGCTATTGAATCTAAGCCTCCTAAAGCTCATCTCACCAATCAATCTAGCTCTGCGTTTCATGCATTGTAATTAAGCATTTTTTTTCTTTTTCTTGCTGGGTGGTCAAGGGCAACTCGAAGCAAGACCTGTATAACAAAACATTCATTTTTTTGTATCTTTCAGGGTCAAATCCCCTCAGGATTAAGTTTGGGACCATAGGCAGTACTTTGTAGAACTGTTGTTAGTGTCAGCCTTCGGGACGAGTCACGGCCATTGCTTGGCCATTTTGCTTTCTGTGAAAGCCTGAATGTTTTTCTCTGGGTATGCACTACAGTTTATTCATCCTTTTCCTCTGAGGTCACATAATCTCCTTGACCAGAAAATTTGGGACACTTCTGAGTTATAGGGTATTACAGCACAGGCTCTCTTATATCCTGGGTCTTTTTGACCTTGACGTGCTAGGGCCAAAATATTGGTTATCCTTATAGCCCTTCTTTTTCTCCAATTTTTGGTCTGTTAACTTACATTCTTAATCCTCCAGCAGGAAAGCTTTGTGATACTATTACGCTATAACATAGGTACTTGAGCTTGTAAAGGGTTAATGTTCAACTGTTTGGTCAATCTTATATACCTATATGTATTAATTTAAACTGATCTGATGATGAAAATATGTAATATAACCATTGTTAAATTTAAACAATAAAAATATTAAATAAATAAATAAATAAATAATCAATTGTTTATTTTATACAGCAATAATATCTTGAAGCTTCTCTTCTGGATGGTTAGCAACTTAAGTTTGGAGACTAAAAAATTAGAGAAAAGGAAGGGCTACAAGGATAGCCAATATTTTGGGCCTAGCCCCTCAAGGTCAGTGAGTACTCAGGACATAAAAGATTCTGTACTGTAACATCCTGTAACTCACAGGTGTCCCAAATATTGTGTTCAAGGAGATTAGGGGGCTACAAAGAAAAGGGATTGACAATGTATAGTGTGGCTAAGGAGAATCACCTAGAGAGAAAACATTCTTTGAGGCTTTTACAAATTGGTCAAGCAATGGCCGTGACCCATTCAGATGGTTGACACTTTTAAAAGATCTACATGGTTTCAGGGTAAATTCCAAGGGAATTTGACTCACCTTTTCAGATAAAGCAGTTACAATTTTTGTTATATAGGTCTTGTTTTATGTTGGTCTTAACCATCCAACAGAAATGTCTATCAATGAGTTATGAAAAGTAAAGATATTTTAATATGCTGAGCTATAAAAGGCTCAAGTCATCAGCTTCCACCGTTGCCAGTTTTGCTGATCACTCACTGCTATTATGGACTATTGGAGTAAATTGTGCTATTTGCTGAATTCATGTATGTACAATATTTTAATTGCAATTGAACACCCATCTCTAACAAAACAAATTAAAGAAGGGGATATAAATGAAGGACCTTTTTAGAATGGAAAAATATTTAGCATAGATATACAGCTACTTTCACACAGTTCAATGTGAAGAAACATTTGTACTAGCCAGGCGTGTTGGCACATGACTATAATCCCAGTACTTAGGAAGCTTAGGCAGGAGGATCAATGTGAGACCAGCCTAGGCTGCAAAAGTGACCTCAAGGCCAGGCTGAACTTCCTAGCAAGACTTTGTCTCAAAGAGACAAAAAGAAAAAAAGAAAGAAAGAAAGAAAGAAAGAAAGAAAGAAAGAAAGAAAGAAAGAAAGAAAGAAAGAAAAAAGAAAGAAAGATTTGCAATAAAAGTGTTTAGACAAGATATCACGTCTGCATGTTGTACTCTGAAAAACTACTATGAGTACAACCAGTGCAATGTATTAATTATTGTAACTGTCATACTAACCTATTTCGGAGAGATAGTGATGTTAAGCTTGCATGCCTAAGTTATAGGGAGAATATCATTGAGCTTCTCTTCTGGATGGCTAACAACTTATGTTGGCAGTCCAAACAATTAGAGAAAAAGAAGCGATACAAGTATAAACAATATTTTGGCTGTAGCCCTTCAAAGTCCATGAGGTCACAGAACATAAAAGAACCAGTACTGTAATGGCCCAGAATTCAGTGGAGTCTCAAATTTCCTGTTTAATATTATGGGGCCAGAGAGGAAAGTGATTGATGATGTACAGTGTGCCTAAGGAGAGTTGCCTAGAGAGAAAACAATCTCCCAGGCTTTCACAGAGGGCAAAATGGTCAAGCATTGGCCATGATTCATCCAAATGGTTGACACTGACAAAACTGTTGCAAATTGCAGTGCATGGTTCTACGCTAAACCCTGAGGAGACCTGACTGACCTTGTCAGATACAAAGTTACATATTCTTTATAACATAGGTCTTGCTTTATCTTGGTCTTAACCATCCAGCAGAAAAGTCAAACCATAAGGTATAAAAAGGAAAGCCATATTAATATGCTCAGTTGTAAAAGTCTCCATAGCCCCCGACAATGCCAGAAGACCTGATAATTCACTACTGTTATGGAATATTGGACTAGATACACAACTACCTTCTCTTTGTGGAATACAAAAAAAGATCTGTGCTAATGAGGTTTAGACAAGAAATCATGTCTGCATCTTGTACTCTGAACGACTATGATGAAGACATTACACAGTGTATTAACTATTGTAAAAATAATCAAAATAAATTAAAAAATGAAACTATCTCATTGATATTTATTTTGTTCTGATTCAAATTAATAAAATAAAATGTTAAACAGAAAAACACATGTGTAATCCTGAACAAGTCCTTAAGCATCAGCATCAATGTCTTTCACCCCTACGTCTTGACTACTAGAACTTTAGAAAAAGAACATGGCCTGTGTGATAGCTCTGTGACTTAAGCAGCTACCTCGCAAGCCCAAGGTACTGAGTTTAATCCCTTTTACCAATAAATAAATAATATAAATGCGAGAAAATATTTCAAATTTTTGGCTAGGGAGGTACCTCAGTAACATAGTGTTTGTCTGACAAGCACAAAGTCCCCGGTTAGATCTGTGGTACTGAAACAAATCGAAAAGTTAGAAACAAAAACATGTGTGGCATTGGCATCTCCTATACCAGCAGTGCTTCTGCGGAGTACGGTCTGGTAATTTTTTCGGTTTTTCTGTTCCTTTTTTTTTTTTTTTTTTTGTAGGGAAAGGGCTACCAGGTGCTCAGAGTCTCACTACTAGGTCAGACTCGTAGTGATCCACCTGTGTACAGGCTCCCAAGTGCTGTGATTACAGGTTTAGCTTTTTACATGTATTTGTACAGGGTCTCACTATGCAGCTTGTATTCATAGTGAGACTCCTGTTTTCAACCTCCCCAGCACTGTGATTATAAGCATGTGCCATCATGTCTGGTCTCAGTGGCCAGCTCTGCACCCCCTGGGCAATGTTGGCCTGGCATGTAGTGCCTGGGATCAAACCCTGGTCCCTGCACTTGTCTAATCAGGTAATTAAGTCCACTGAGGTATCTTGCTGCCCCTTGGAATACTTCTGAAAAAACTTCCTAAGGCTAGTTTATGGCTCATTTTTTTCTTTTGTTGGAAGGTAGAAGGTATACAGTCCAAAATAACATTGAGAAATATAGTAAATGCATAAGCTAGTACCAGCCAAGTGCTTTCATTATCAATGTGATACTCTATGTAATTTTACATGTTGTATTTTATGTAAGTGATAGCAGAATACGTTTGCTTCTACCAACATCACCACAATGAGAGTAGTGTGCTGCACTATGACATTGCTACAGTTTTTATATCACTGGTAAGAATTTTTCAAACATATATTGTACTGTACCACAGTCGTATATGGTCCATAGCTGTTGTTTTCATATTTAATCTTTTTTCTTGGAGAAACTTTATGTTATCATGGATAAGAATACAGATTCTGAAGCCAAACTATCTGATAATTTTTCCACTACTTACTGACTGAGGAAACAGGCAATTCACTTGTCTTCATACTCTCATTCTTTCTAGCCATAAATTTAAGATATAGTGATTTCTTGAGGCAGTTACAGCATTGTTTTCCTCACTAGAGCCCACTTTTTTTTCAACTCTTTAATCTCTTATGCAACCAATTTACTAAGCACACTTCATTATTTAGATACTATTTTTTAAATTTTTTTGTTGTTGTTTTTGTTTTTTGGAAGGATCAAATTTCAAACTCACGACGTTGCACTTGCCACGCAGGCACTTGTGTCATGGAGCTATCTCCCAAGCCCACACACTTCATTATTTAAATAGTGATTTTAGTTTTCTTGGATAGACTCAACTTCTTGTTAATACTCAGCTTTACTGAGGTATGTTCAGAAATAACATTTGCACATATTTAAAATGTACAATGTAATGTTTTGACACCTGCAAATTATGTAATGTTCAGAATAATCAAGTCAATTAACACTTATAATCTTTAGTTACTCTTGAGAGAGTGAATGGGTGAAGACATACAAAATCTGGTCTCTAATCAAGTTTCAAGCCATGTTGTAAAATTTGATGTCATTTAGCATAGTGTTACAGCTTAATTCGGTTTGTTATAATTTTGTCAATTTGAGGACTTTTGGTTTCATAGAGTTTTATAGTTTTTGTTTTTATAAAATCATTATGAGTTGGGGTTAGGGAGATAGCTCTGTGGCACAAGTACCTGCCTGGAAAACTGGCAAATGCAAGGTCATGAGTTCAAACCCTGGTCCCACCAAAAAAAAAAAAAAGTCATTATGGGAATTTTGATAGAGACCTTACATATATTCTTCTCATTTATTTTGTTGATATTGACAGTTTATTTTATCTACTCTTAAATTATGGTGAAATACACTCAATAACATTTATCATCTTCATCTTAGCATGTAATTCAGTGGTATCAAATACATTCATAATTATCCACAATATTCACTATTATGCACCAAAACAATCTTTTCCTATGCCAAAACTGAAAGGAAAGCTGAAATGAAAACATTAAATAATAATTCTAGGGGCTGGGGAGATAGCTCTGAGGCACAAGTGCCTGCCTGGCAAGTGCAAGATTGTGAGTTTGAACCCTGGTCCCGCAATATAATAATAATAATAATAATAATAATAATAATAATAATAATAATAATAATAATTCTACACTCTCTTCCTTCTATTCCTGGCAATCACCATTCTATTTTCAGTCTTTATGTATTTCACTGCCTTAAATATTTCCTGTACATGGAATAATACAGTAATTGAGTTTTTGTATGTATTTGGTACATGGTCTACAAGTTCTCACTATGTAGATCGTACTCAGTGATTCTTCTGTTTTCAGCCTCCCAAGCAATGGGATTATAGGCATGTACCACCATGGCCATTCTCAATCACCATCTCAGCACACCCTGTGCATGCCACAATAGGGATTGAACCCTGGTCCCTGTGCTCTACCTTAGCCGGCACTTTAGTCTGCTGAATGATCTTGCTGGCCCCAGTAATTGTTTTTGATACTGGCATATTTCCTTTAGCATAATATCCATAAGGTTCATTCATGCATCCATGTTGTATTATGTGCCACAATCTCATTCTTTTATAATGAGTGTCATCTTATTAATTTCACCATTTACTTTTATTTCCTAAAAAGCATTTATGCCTAGTTATTGCATTGTTAAATTTTGTTCAGTATTTCTGGGTTTCTGCAGCATGACAATTTTCAAGTTACATACCAGAGTTTGTGCATTCACATAACTTATTAGATAATAAAGAGAGTTATTGTAAAATTATCATCTAGACTTTATGCTAATGGAAATAAAAAGAAAATTATACAAATAATAGCATTTGACCTCACACTCAACATTAATGAATTACTTTCTTAGGACTTACATAGAGTTCCAACAGCACTGGCTTGGAAAATAATTGACTGAGAGCTGAGAGACTCACATAAGAAATGTCAGAGTTAATTTTCCATTTAAGTGGAATAGAAAATTGTTAACTAGAGTTTTTATGTAATTGAGAATTGTAACTATTAGGGAATATTAAGTCCAGTATAATATTTATAGATATTTTAAGCGATATTTTGTTGCAGAATTTGTCTTGTACCAAGTACTGTCTTTGAAAATATTATGTGCCAAATGTTGTTTTTGATGCCAGTGATGCATTAGTGAATAATATACACAGAAATCACTGCTTATCTAGGCTTATATTTCGGAGAAGAATAGGGTAAGAGATACCGGGAAAAAACAGAATTATGACATGAAATATTGCTAGTGTATACTTTGATAAAAAGATTGAAGGTTTTGAGGAGTACTACAAAGAGGTGGAGTAAAGTTTCGAACTGTGTTGGAGAAGAACCTCACTTTTGGAGAAAATAGAGATGTCAGAACCTCAAGATCAAAACTTGCCTACTATCAGAAATGGGTAGAATGGACAAAATTCTGTCCTTTAGTCTTCAGAATGGATTGTTCTATAGGATACTGGAAACTTGTTTTTCGTTTTCTTTTTTTACTTTTTATTACTTTTAATAAGAAGTACCAATGTGACACTTTCAAAACACATTAGTAGTACATTTCCAATATTTGATACAATGCATATTGTTGTCCTCCTAGTACTTATACAGAGTACAGGGTGTACATGTGATAAATTTTCTGATCATTATTGGCACAAAAAATTTCTTTTCATTAAACTAAGAGAAAGTAGTTGTATACACAATTGAATGTTAAGTCCATTATTTTCATTTTATTATTTTAACTCATACATAAAAATAAAATCATACGTGTTAACGCGATAATATGTAATGATTTTACATGACTATGATATAAAATGTGAACAACTATTTATCTCCTCAAATATTCATTCTCTGTGATGAAAATTTTCAAAAGCTTTTTTGTGGCTTTTAAAAATGTAGACTAATAATTTTTTTTGGTCTTTTTCAGACAGGGTCTCACTATGCAGCTCAGGCTGGCCTTGAGCTCATTTTTGTAGCCCAGGCTGGTCCCGAACTCACACTGATCCTCCTGCCTCAGCCTCCCAAGTGCTGGAATTACAGGCGTGCGCCACCACATCCGGCAATAATTCTTATTTTTTGTGATGAATATCATGTGGTACTGTGCCATAACTTGTTTTGGTTTACTTTTACCTCAGCATATGCACCAAGCTATCCTGTCCTTGCCTTCTACCTGCACTACCATGCTATTTGCAACTTTTTATGAAATAATATACTTTAGATTCCAAAGTATGAGTGAGATCTTATGGTACTTGCTTTCTTTGCCTGATTATTTGACTCAATATAGTGATCATCAGTTTTGTCTATGTTGGTGCAAATGATGGGATCTTAATCTTTGTATGGTGAAAGCATAATTACAGTTGAGGTTAAGTGGGGAGAATGGATTGAATCTCTGATATAATGGCAGTAGTATGAGAATCTTACAAGATCTCAAGTTTTAAAAAAGTGATAGGGATAGAATATAATATTGGAGAAATTAATGAAATCAAGTAAATAAAAAGTTATACTCAATTCTAATTAGTTTTGATGTGCAGAATGTAGGATGCAGATTGTCATCCCTTGATTGACGACTTCATCACGATAGCAATACATGTCAAAACAAATTCAATAGAGTGTCAGGAATCATCATAAATGATGTTCAACCGTCATGTATGTGTAGTCATTCCAAATAGCACATGGCATTTAAAGATGTTTAGCATTTATAAGAATTCTAAATTTTGGGGCCAAATATATGGCTTGCAGATTTTTCATATTGCCTCAGTGTTTTACATTATCAAACACTCATTTAAACTTCTTCAACATAGATTTAAAACTTATATACACTTGTGTATCAAAAACAATGAAAATAAAAATAAAATACATTAAGTTATTTTTTGTAACTAGTTTTCCACTCAGTGTCCAAGTCAGCTAAATTATATTTTCACTCAGCCTTCTATTCTATTAGTCCACTTTCCCATCTTGAGGAGACAACAAGTGACACATCCTAAAAGAGGAGAAGTTGAATGTGTCTCCTGGTATCAGTAGACTCAGCCCATAATAGGCTGACTCTGACCCACAAACATCATGGAAGAAGCATGTGGTAGAGAAAAGCTGTTCTTTTCATGAAGAAAAGTAGAGTACAGGAGAAGAATGGCAGTGACATATGTTCTCCCAAACCATGGCCCAGACACCTGCATTCTCTAACCAACCTCATCTTTTAAAAGCACAGCCAGCTATGATCATCACTGACTTAGTCCATAGATGAGTATACTGTTCCATGATCAATCGCCTCTCCATGGACCTCCTAATCCAGTCATGTTCATGCTTGTTATTTTTTTTCTTGATACCTTCCCCCCAAACTTCAAATGATCATAAGCAAGAATTTTGGAAGGTGATTGGAATGAAGAGGCTTTATGGCTGACTGGCTGTGAAGAGATGGGCTCTGGTATATAGAAAGGTGGCTTCCAACTTGTGTGATCTAGCAGGCTTTGTCTCCCTTCCTGGCTGCTCCTTTTCTGCTCTTAATTCCCAGTGACTGCGAAATGAATAGCCTTCCTCTGCTAAGGCCCTTCCATTGTGTCCCTGCCCATGCAATAGTTACAACTTGCAAAATTCTAGCTGAAATAAAAACTTTTTTCTTTACAGTGTGGTTGTCAGCTTTCATGTCGCAGAGGAGAAAGTAGGACAAGCAAGTTTAATCATCAGATGATGTACCTTTTTGAAAAGTGATTCAGTTTCTGTAAGTTTCTACCTTGTGAGTGATACATCCTGCATGTTTAAATCTTTGTCCTTCCTTCTTTTGGGTGTACAACAGGGACGGAGCAAGTCTCTCAGTATGGAAATATAATCCAGTTTCATTTACATGTGGATATCTCCCTTTGCTAAGTCCCATAAAACACTTTCCTGTTGTTTGTGATGGAAATCCGCAGTTGTTGTTTATTCTACCACTTATGAGGACTCTTTTCACTAAAATCAAATGGATTCCCTACTTTTCTATTTCAAATCCTTTCATCATAACGAATAACTTATCTTTTAGGGCTGCTGAGATAGTTCAGTGGATTAAGCTCCTGTTTAGGTAAGCGCAGGGACTGGAGTTTGTACCCCAGTACAACCCTGGGCACGCTGGGCCAGTGAACAAGTCCAGGTATGAGTATACATATCAATAATCCCAGCCCTGGAGAGGCTGAAAACAGGATGATCACTGTTTCAGTCACTATTCTGTTGTGGCTAGAACAAATACCCAACACACAGGCTCAGGGGAGGAAGGTTTATTTAGCTCACAGTTCCTGGAGGTTTCAAGACGCTGCCCCCACTTTATAGGGACTGGAGGAGAGGCTGGGGCCCTGCCCTGTCCAGGGTGATTTGCTCCATGCCTGTGTAAAACCGCCACCTGGTGGTAGTGGGGAGTCTCTGACAGCGCGGGGCTGTCAATTTAACTGTTAGAGCCCCTCGGCCACTCCCCTCAAGCCTCGTCCTTCAAGCCACGCCCCCTCAAGCCTTGCTTTTGACAGCAACGCCCCTCGAGCCACGTGCCCCTGCAGCTGCCACGCGTTTGACAGTCCTGCTCCTCGCGCCACACACTTCACTGTTCCATGATGTACATGAGGCTTTGAGGGGACAACTAGATACAAACCAGAACAATCACTAAGAGTCTGAGCTGTGTAGGAAGACTCTGCATGTGCCACTTCTGGTGGGAGGGTGTCATAGCATTCAGAACTGGAGATCGAACCCTGTCCCTGCTGGGGGAAAAAATTTTCTTTGGTATGGAACCATAATACACATAGTCTTGTGGAAGAGTTATGCAAGTGCTCTATGCTGGGCTTTGCATCAGCTTTGTTTGAAGATTATTTTAATGTCAATTAATGGAGTAGCATCAATACTGAACATAATTAATTTGAAGAGAAGACAACATTAACGGCTATAAGCAACTCTATTAGCTTGATAGTAATGTGTAACAAAGTAGCACAACTTCTTGGTCTAAACAAATGGATTCACTATCCTCTACTTCTGGATTGCTTAAGTTTGACATGAAGGTATTAGCAGACTCATGCTACTTCTGTAGTGTTCCAAGGAAAGGTTTGCCTTGGGCCTTTCTCCTGAAGTCTGCTCTGTCCTAAAACCTTGTATTTTACTTCTTTGAAAGACTGGATAGTGACACATTAAATGTTTTAGAAGTTACTGAATCTTTCTGAGGCATCCTGGAGTCATTTCCATAGGAAGAAAATCCTGAAGGTGATGTTTCTCTTTATTATGCAAATTGCACTCATTAGGAATTTGATGCACACTGCAAAGTTATGCTGGATTAATTAGAATAAAGGAGGTGACTTACCATACACACTAAGCAAAATTAAATACAAATTGCAAAATCTTTCAGAATTTAAATAAACCATCTGTGATTAGCACTTTGAGCTGAAAATATTTTTATATTTTATTGATTTTGATTTTGATTTATTTTTCTACAGACTAACAATGTAATTTACAATTAAACTTACACAGCTTCTCAGGTTCTCAGCTCATTTTGGGAAGTATCAATTAATACATCTAATTCAACATCAAAACTTTTTTTTGTTTTAAGTGAAGGTTCTTAAATCCATCAATCTCACAAATACTTAAAATTCAATGTGAGTTATTTTGTAGTTTCATTTCCTCCATAAATGAAAAGCACTTTAAATATGAAAGTTATAAGACTAAATTGAAAATAAATACTATGAAAGAGCTAATGTATGTAAACATAATGATAGTACAAATCTTAAATGAAGATATTTTTATGAAAAAGTTATAATTACCTAACAGTTTTAGCAGTGATTTAAATAATTTTAATTGGGATGAAAAGGTTCCTGTTCCATTAAAAATGCAAGAAGAGTAAGTCATTAAATACTTAAAATAATGAAGATATGTAAATAACTTGTGGCCTTGAGTATTATCATAGCAAAAGTAACCTAGTATTTGTATATGTTTTAATAACATAAGCCAGAAAATTCAGATATGTATACTCATACCTGGACTTGTTCACTGGCCCAGCGTGCCCAGGGTGGTACTGGGGTACAAACTCCTGCACTTACCTAAGCAGGATCTTAGTCATGGCCTAATACCTGATTAATATAATAAGACCATGTTGTGTATACACTATCCATTCTTTTCAATAAATTTAACCTAACCAGAAAAACTACATATATGTGAATATATATATATATATATATATATATATATATATATATATCTTATTTACATGACAGTGTAAATGTTTTCAGGATTGAAATCAATGTTGAATTTATTGTGAGCTGATGACATAATAACCTAATACTAAAATAAGTATTATTACAGCAGTCCATTCTTGAAAAGTTTACATCAGCTCAAAAAAGTTTCCACTAAAGCAAATATCGGTAAAACATTTGCTTTTCTAGAGAAGTTACAAGACTCCAGTGGTCAAAACTTTAAGACTGGCTGAAAAGATAAGACCTTTCAGAGTACATTTTTAACTTATAAAGGCTTAATGTTTAAGTGTATAATAATCAAGAAAAGAAATATAGAAAAGGAAGTGCACATTCTTCTTTAGGATATCTTCAATCATTTTTCACTATTCAATTTTTATAGTAGAGATTTTCAACATTTTATGTAGCTTTGTTGTCTTTTCACCGATTGAATAGGTTGGAATATTCATGGATTCTTATTGTCATTCATTGAGCAACCACATAATCTTAAATAACCTTAACTTTTAAAACTTCTTATCTGCAATAAAGCTAATAGTAAAAAGACTTATGCCATTTAAATGGAGGTAATGCGTATAAGGTGTCAAAAGCAGTTCTGACCTATGAAAGAGGTAAAAACTATTAGGAATTGGCTCTTGTTGCATTTATAGGAATGCACTCCACTGGACAGCGTGTCTATCCCTTGTCACTCGTCTCTTCATTACCTAGAAACTGCCCTGTTAGGATCCATATTCTCCTAATTTAAGAGTTTAAGTATGTGGCTTATACTCTTACTCTTGAGCCACTCACCAGATATTTGTGGATTTAGATAATAAGAAGCCATGATTCCTCAGTGGTATCTGTGGTCAGAGGCTTTGTTATTGGCTAAAATAGAACATCTTCAGAGTTGAAGGCAGCTAAAGCCATTGGTGCACACTGCCTGTGATACTTGCTGTTTCGGATTTCCTCAACTTTGGTTGTAGCCCTCTTGAACTTTTGCACCTTAAGTTTCCAAAATCTATGTAAACTTCTAACTCTTTGTATTAAATTTCTTCTTAATGTGAATAACTCAAGTGTTTGCTGTTGTCATGAAAAACACCTGAAGACTGTTTTTACAAGTTGCCATTCCCAGTTAGTATTGATCTATTTGCTTACAGTTCATGTCGGTGTAATTTATCTTTTTATTTCTTCCTTCTTGACTTGGCTATTGATTGCCACAATCTTGTGTGAAGACTTTTACTTCTAATGTACTCTTAAATGTCTCATCCAAAATCCATTCTTGGATCTTCTTTATGATACCATATGCATTATTGCTGCATTAATACTTCTCCTATATCTCAGTAATCTATATTTCCACCTTGTACATCAATTAAATGAATGAATAACTCTCTAAAGAAAGAAAACTGCATGGAGAAAAGGTGCCTATTTTATACAAATTACATTTTAATTGAGTATGTTTATTCAATCTGCAGTTAGGAAAACACCTAAATTCTCTAGACATTATCTACACATTCAGAATGTCCTATTTCTTGGAAATAGGTTTAGTGATTAAAAAAAATGTAAACAGAGAATGTGCTTATTTATGTAGAGTAGGAAGAAATCTAAACTTTTAGGAATTTTTGGAGAATATATTTTTAAATTTACTATTCCTTTTCAATATCGCTAAAATAATGACAACTTAAAAGTGAGAAAAATAGAACAAAAAATATTAACATCTAGTATTCTTGACAAATTAAAATTTTTGACAAGAAGGCTCAATCAAAGGATGAAATTTCCAACCTGGAATCTTGAGAACTCTAACATTGCTAGCATATGCCCTAGTACATGAGACAGAATCCCAGGAAGCCTCCCAATTCCCATCACCTGGTGTGCATGTATCATATAATTTTGTAGCTATTAAAAATGATGGGATTCTCTTCTTCTTATTACATTACATTACGTGATACAATTAATTGTAAGAGGGTGTTTCTTGTCACTGAGAAATTATACTGACACCCAAAATCTAAAGGAGGAATGATTTATTCTTATCACAGTTGATAGTGGTTTCAACCCATAATGTCCTGGTTCCAAGTCACGATGTTGTCACTGCCCAGTGACATGGAAGATGGGCATGGCAGAAAAGAACTGCTCATGATAGGGTGGAGGGAAGCAGAAAAACCAAAATGGAGCAAGAAAGATGCTTTGAGGTTGTGTCGCAATGACTGATCTCCTCCAACCAGGCTGCACCTCTTAGCATCATCCTCAGCTATCCATGCATCTCTGGGCCAGTCCACCACGCGTGTGATGGCCCTGTGAGCCAATTATATACCAAAAGTCCCAGCTAGAGCATTTGAGACATTGAAAAAACATCCAGATATCAGCATTATCAAAGTGGGAAGAGAGAAGAAAGAGGAAGAGGAGAGGGAATGAAAGAGAGGGTAGATGGGAAGGGGAAGAAGGAGAGAGGAGGGGTTGAGGAGAAGATGAGGTAGAGGAAGAAGGTAAGAGAAAGGGGACAGGAGGGAGAGGAGAGAAGAGGAAAGGAGAGAACGCATTTTTATTGACCTAGAAAAAGACCAGGTGTATAGATGCTCTGGATATTTCAAGTACCGCTTTTCATTGCTATGATATACAAAATATTTTATGAAGATTGTGTATTCTGGGGTCAATCACACATTGCTTTTACATTTCAAGTAGGCTTTCACAGGAATTCATAAAGATGTCTAAAATCCCTGATCCTTATGTAAATCCTGAACCATTTGCAGAAATTTTGCCAGAAAAAACAGAAAATATTGGAGGGAATATGGAAAATAACAGCTGAAAGGAAAGATTCCCAGAAAGTAGAAAAATCATAGAGGTCTGTCTTCGAGTCAGACCTAGGGTCAGACCTGAGAAAAACACTAGGTATATGGCAAGCCCTGGTGAAGAAGGTGTACAAGGCGCATTGATGATGGCCCACAGTATTTCCACTAGTATCTGTGATTCAAGTAAACTGGTGACTAACAGAAGTCAGTAGTGATAAGGCATGAAAATTCTATTAGTGGAGATTTATGTGGTAATAAGCACAATGAGAAAACATGTGAGTATAAACCACAGAGCCCAGTTATTCCATCCTCCTATCTTTTATTGCTGCTACATATGATCATAGGACAGAGGAGGTATAATATTCAAAAATAACTCATGCCAAATTTGCCAGCAATTTGTGTTACAAAAGTTTGGATTTGGAAGGTGATTACAAGGCAGTAATGTGATATTTGTTACCTATCTGTGCTTTTGAGTTTCAATGCATAACTTCTACAACCTATTAGGATTTGGTTTAAGATTTAATTTGAATAAAACAAGGCCGAATTTGTTTTATGACCTGATTTTGTAAAATTTTGTTGCAACACAGACATCTCCATTAGTTTATGTGACTGCTTCCCTCCTTCAGTGGGAGAGCCAGTTTCAAGAGACAATGTGTACCCGGAGATTTTTTAAAAATATTTAATGGCTGATCTTTTCAGAAAACATTTACGGATCTCTGACGTTTTCTAAAATAAATTTGAGAAATACTAATCAAAGGAACCCTCAACCTCTGAAATAATAAAACAACAAAACACATAATAACAATTTTGAATGTTAGAGAGGCCAAAATTTCCAAGTGTCAGTTATTGGAAGTTTTTCGCCAAATTTGCTTGGCTGTATTCTAATCTGTACTCTGACCATCATATTCTCCATATATTATCTTGGTGGAGATCTTCAACTGGCTGGCCTGGGAAGTACATAAGCTGCTGTAGGATTAGCATGTATGTGGGCAATGAAATGTGCCTTTTTATGGCTAGAAGTATTTTTTTAAATTCTAACATCCATTTTAGAAGGACTGTTTACTCATTCCTTGAGAAATGAAATTTGCCTAAAATTATAACTTAGTAATTAGTGCATGATTTAATCTGAAATGATAATTTCTAAAAATAATGGTCTAGCATTTTGCTTTATATGCATGTTGGGAAACAGTAACAAGTATTAATTAGAGTAATTTATTTACCTTGAACAATTTCTTCTATATCTTAATTTTCTCTATTCCTAAAGTTTTTATTAAAAATATACAAAAGTATCTGGGTTTGCCATTATAGGCACATACATTTTTCTTTATGGAAAAATTAAAAACATTTCCAAAGTCATTCTTATCTTCTTGAATGATAATACTTGGATACAGTTAATATTTTTCCTCTTTGTAGATAAAGTGATTAAAATTATTTTAGTTTATTAAAAGGTCATATGCTACTGAATTATTGTTCACACCTGACACTGTATACTGTATTAGAAAAGTATGCACTGTTTCAAGTAAAGGCTAATGATTTGTGCAGAATATATACCTTATTCTGTTCAAACCATATGAATAGCTTTAATAAGAACATAAGAAAATCATATTTATCAAAGCAGCCAGCGGAAAAGCATTATAAATTTAGTGGAAGAGCTCCTTGTACTCCTGTTCACTCACACTTGTCTAAATATAGAATTTGTCAAACTCATTCATTTTAATAAAAACACTTCATATTTGTATATAGTAGTTTTTATGCTCTATAAGCATTCTAAACTTAGGTGTTGAAATATTCCTTAAAATTGCCCAGTGTTCAGTGTATGAAGTAGTACATTGGTAGTAGTTTATAATTCATTGATTGGTAGCACGAGTGAGCAGTTTTTAATGTTTATTTATTTTTAAGGTTTTTTTCTTTTTTTGGTACTGGGGATCGAAGTCAGGACCTTGCATTTGTCAGCAGGCATTTGTGCCACTGAGCAATTTCCCTGGACCTTTTCTATTTTTATTATTTTTACAATAATTAATACATTGCATAATACTGTTTTTGTCATAGTTGTTCAGAGTATAAGATGAAGATATGATTTCTTGTCTAAACATCTTTAGTACACATATTTATTTTCAGTACACAAAGAGGCAGTAGCTGTATAGAAAGTCCAATACTCTGTAACAATACTGGATTATCAGCTCATCTGGTATTATCGGGGGCTGCTGACTTGAGCCTTTTACAACTCAGCATATTAATATGGATTTCCTTTTTATACCTTATGATTGGACTTTTCTGCTGGATGGTTAAGACCAAGGTAAAGAACTATGTTACAAAATATATGTAACTTTGGTATCTGACAAGATCAGTGAGTTCCCTTCAGGGTTTACTCTGAAACCATGTACTGTGGTTTGCAAAGCTTTTGTCAGTGTCAGCCATCTGGATGAATCATGGCCCTTGCCTGGCCATATTGGTCATCTTGAAAGCCTGAGAGAATGTTTTCACTCTAGGTTCACTCTAGGTGACTCTCCTTAGGCAAACTGTACACCATTTATAACTTTCTTCTGCAGCCCCATAATCTCCTTGAATAAGAAAATGGGGACTCCACTGAGTTGTGTGCTGTTACAGTACAGGTTCTTTTATGTCCTGTGGTCTCACTGACCTTAAAGGACTAGTGCCAAAATATTGGTTATTCTTGTATCCCTTCTTTTTCACTATTTGTTTGGACTGCCAACTTAAGTTGTTAACCACCCAGAAGAGAAGCTTAATGACATTCTTCCCTACAGCTTAGGCAGTTGTGCTTACCACTATATTTCTGAATATCAAATGCCTTAGACATAACATGAAAAAGGTATTTTCCATTAGTTGTTGATATTATAAACTTTAAAATCCCTATGTAATGTAGAAAAAAGATCAATTACACATTGTTACACAGATATTTTTGAACTCAGCCACTCACAAAATTGTAGTGTTACACTTTTATGGCCTTTTTTCCTTGTCTTGTATTCTATTATCTTTTTTCTTTCTTTCTTTTCATTTTAAGCAAACATTTACTTGACAAAGACTATAGCAATAATCAACATGACATTAGAATCAGTGCATAATTAGAAGACCAGAATGATACGTATTCCAAGCATGGTTTTTGTATTACACATTGCTATCCTCAGTGTATTTGCTTAGTTCTAAGATATCGGCATATATAGTTAGTCAGGGTGTAAATTCTACTAATTACCTGCTAGTTTCATAAACCTGTTGGAGATTTTTAGGACCATTGTCTTAACCATCTTTTGTATATAGGTGTATCGTCTTGTCTCTACCATGTTTCACATTTTCTCTCCTAGCTCTCCATCGTTTAATCCTTAAATACTCACTTTTCATTTAACTATAATATAACATTCAATTTTTATTTCTGCTTTTGACTTCTTATATTAGGGAGGCTATATGCTATTTACACATGTAGGTCTGGTTTGATTTATGAGTATATGTACAAGATACGTCCACTTATATATGAAGGATTCAGTTTGTAATTCTTTATAGCTGAATAAAATTCCACTATATAAAAAACACTATATCTTTTTCATCTGTTCTTCAGGTGATGGACATTTTGGTTGTTTCCAAGATTTGGCTATCACAAATTGTTCTTCTATGAACACAGGTGCACATATATGAACATGATATGATGTTTTCAGTTATTCTGAGAGTATTTCCAGTATGGGGATAGCTGGAATGAAAGGGTTTTCTATTCCTAATTTTTTAAAATGTCTCACACTGATTTCCATAATGGTTGTACGAGACTGCATTCCCCACATCAGTGCAGAAGTTTTTCTTTTTCCCCACAGCCTCTCTAACATTTGTTGTCTGTATGTCTGTCTGTCTGTCTCTTTCTCTCTCTCTCTCTCTTTCTCTCTCTCTCTCTCTCTCTCTCTCTCTCTCTCTCTCTCTCTTTCTTTCTTTCTTTCTTTCTTTTTTGTCTTTTTGGCAGGACTCATATTCAAACTTATTACCTTACCCTTGCCAGGCAAGCACTTGTGCCACAGAGCTATCTCCCCGGCCCCTGTTGGTTGATTTCTGCATGATAGCCATTTGTTATGGAGAGATGGTATCTTAGTAAACTTTAATTTGCATTTCACATATAGCTAGTGATGTGGAACATTTCTTCATGTATTTATAATCTACTATTTCTTCCTCTGAGAAGTGTGTGTTTTTCCCAGATGCCCATTTCTGGATTCAGGTTTTAAATTTTGGGATGCTAATATATTTTAGTTCTTTATAAATTGTAGATAGAGGGCTTTTGTCTGAGAACCTATTATTTAAGATTTCTTCGAATTTTGTGGGTTTTCTTTTCACTTAGTTGGTAATTTTCTTCGACATGCAAAAGCTTCTCAGCAGGAGAAGTTTGCAGTTGTTAATTCTTTCAAGTACAACACATGCGGTTTAATTTTTGTCCATGAACTGCTTGTCTACCTAAATTTCTTCAAGATTTCCTCTTATTTTCTCTTCCAGGAGAATTAGTGTTTCTATTTTAATATTTAGATCTTTAATTCATTTTGACTTGAGTTTAGTGCATGGTGATAGACTTGGGTCAAATTTTAGTTTCCAGCATGTAAAGATCCAGTTTTTCCAGCACCATTTTTAAACGAGGCTGTCTATCTTCCAGTACACAATCTTGGCCCCTTTGTTAAAGCCAAGGTGGCTGAAATGTGTTTTTAGTTGCTTCTGCATCTTCTAATCTTTACTATTGATCCTCAGGTCTATATTTTTGGCAATACCATGCTGATTATATTACAGTAGGTTTATACTATAGTTTTTGAAATCAGGAATTGTACTGCCTCCAGCCTTTTCTTTCTTGCCTAGATTGCCTTTGCTATTCTATGTCTTTCTTGGTTCCAAATAAATTTTAGGAATGATTTCTCTAGGTCTGTGAGGTATGTTGGTGGTATTTTGATTTGGATTGCATTAAACCTGTAGAGCAATTTTGGGAGTATGGCCATCTTTAAAATGTTGGTTCTACCTGTCCAGGAGCAAGGAATACTTTCCAACTTCTGAAATCTTCTATGATCTCTTCTTTTCAGAGTACTAGAATTTTCATTGAATAGATCTTTTACTTCTTTAGGTAGATTAATCCCTAGTTATTTCATTTTCTGTGATGATATTGTAAAAGGTATTGTTTCTCTAAATTCTTCTTCAGTTTCTTTCTTATCAGTGGAGAGGAATGCTATTGACCTTGGGGGATTGATTTTTTACCCTGATATGCTACTTAATTTGTGTTTTGATTCAACAAGCTTCTTAGTGGAGTGTGTTGGGTCTTCCAAGTAGAATATCATGTCATCTACAAATAATGACAGTTTAACATCTCCTTTTCCTATTCTTATTCTTTTATTTATCTCTCTTGTCTCATGGCCCTAGCTAATGATTCCAGAATTGTATTGAATAGGAGTGGTGATAGAGGATGTCCTTGTCTTTTCTGATCTGAGAGTAGAAGACTTCAGTTTTTCCCCATTTAAAAGTATGCCAGCCATTGGATTGTCATAGATGGCAATACATTAGATTGAGGTAGAGGCCAACTATTCCAATTTGCTGTAGAACTTTGAACATAAATGAGTGTTGGACTTTGTGAAAAGCCTTTCCTGCATTAACTGAGATGGTCATGTGCTTTTGGTATTTAGCTCTATTGATATAGTGTATTACGTTTGTAGATTTGCATATGTTGAACCATCTTTGAATCTTTGGTAGGAATTCTTCCTGGTCATGGTGTATAATCTTCTTAATGATTTGCTATACTCTATTTGGGAGGATTTTATTGAGGATTTTTGCATGTACGTTTTTTAGAGATATTGGCTTATTGTTTTCATGTTTAGTTACATCCTTCTCTGGTTTGTTTATCAGTATAATACTCACTTCACGGAATGATTTTGGGAGGAATGTTTCCTTTGAATTTCATTGAAGCATTTGAGGAGTACTGGGGTCATATTTTGTGTAAAGTTCTTGTAAAATTCAGTGGTAATCCATCAGGACCTGGACTTTCGTTGTCCGTAGTTTTGTTTTGTTTTTTACATTTTTGTGTTTCACCGGCTGTTATTGTAGGGTTATTGCTCATTCTTATATCTTCTTGATTCAGTTTTGGTAGTTGGTACCATTTCATCCGTGTCTTCAATTCTGTGGGAGTAAAATTCTCAAAGTAGTTATTAATGATCATCTTAATCTCCACTTGATCTGGGGTAATTTAGCACTTTTCTTTCCTTATTGCTCATACTTAAGTTTTTTCTTTCCTCTTTTCTAAAAGTTTATCTGTCTTATCAATTCTATTTACTTTTTCAAAGAACCAGCTTTTTGATGCATTGATTCTTTGTATTGTTTTCTTCATTTCAGTTGAATTAATTTCTGCTCCAATCTTCTGCTCTAAACTTTATAATTTCCTCCTGTGTTTTGTAAGGTTCGAGAAGCCCGCCGTGTGAAGGAAGACTCCAAGAGACTTTCTCTCATGCAAAAAGCAAGGGTATTTTATTTTCCAAGCATGCGTGAGGCTCACGGAACACGCAGGAACAGAGAGCCCCGAGCTGAGTTTAAGCGGTGTTTTTAAGCTCAAAGAACAAAAGGAGTAGGGTTTTTTTTTTTGCAAGCTAGGTTACAGAAGTGAATGGTATTGGTTACTTTAAATGATTCTTTATGTCCATTGGTGGGGCTGCCCATGGGATGAGGACAGGGAAGTCTAGGTTTGGGGCAAAGGGCGTTTCCTGAAATAAGCGGCAGAGGTTCTGCTGGAGCACATAATGGCATTTTTGTTTTCTTTTTCCCTTTACAGTTTGTGCTCTGGATTTGGTTTGCTCTTCCTTTTCTGGGTAAATGAGGTGCAGCACTAGAGTATTTACCTGGTCCCATTCTGTTTTCTTAATATGTGAGTTAAGAGCTATAAATTTCTCTCTAAGAACTGGTTTCATTGCATCCCATAAATTCTGATAAGTTGCATTTGAATTTTCATTAAATTTTAGATATTGTGTAAGTTCTTTTTTAATTTCATCTGTAATTCCTTGGTTGCTGAGGGTAGTGCTGTTTAATTTCCATGTTTCTGTGGTTTTTTGTCATTTATTTCCAGTTTCATTGCACTGTGGTCAGATAATATGTATTGGATAATTTCTATTTTCTTTCATATACATAGCATGATCTATTGACTAGTATGTGGTCTGTTTTAGAACATTTTCCACGACCAGCTGAAAAAATGTGTATTCAGAAGTGGCTGGGTGGAACACTCTCTACATGTACACCACATCCATTGCTCCAAGTACTGGTTGAGTTCTGCTATTTCTTTGCTAACTTTTTGTCAGTTTGACCTATCTTTTTGGGATAATGGGATGTTAAGGTCTCCTATTAAGATTGTTGTATTGAATATTAGAGTTTTCATGTCTATTAAGATTTGTCTTATATAGGTGGGTCCTCCCATGATGGGTGCATACTTATTTATGTGTGTTATCTCTTCCTCCTGTATTTTTCCCCTAACCAGTGTGCAGTGGCCTTCTTTATCTCATTTGATCATTCTTTTCTTGAAGGTGAAACTGAGAGTTGGATTCCTAACTCTGCTTTTTTCTGAGTTGCTGGGACATGTAGTACTATTTTCCATTCTTTTACTTTCAGCCTATGAATTTCCTTATGAATTAAGTGTGTTTCTTATATACAGCACATTGTTGGGCTTTCCTTCTTAATCCACTGTGCCAGTCTATTTCTTTAGTAGATGAATCAAGACCATTTACATTGATGGTTATAATTGAGATATATTGATTTATGTTTACCATGTTATTTACCTGTTGGTTACCCCTTCATCCCCTGAATTTAACTGTTTACCCTGTTGGGTTGGTTCTTTCTATTCTCATTTGTCAATGAGAATTTTGGTCCCTGCTTAGAACATCTTTCAGTAGTCTCTGTAGGGTTGGCTTTGTCATCATGAAATTCTTTAGTTGTTCTTTGTCATGGAAGTATTTCACTTCTCCATCAAACTTAAAACAGAGTTTGGCAGAGAATAGCAGTCTGGCCTCTAATTTGTTTTCATTAAGGACTTGAAGAACTCTGCTCCATACTCTTCTTGACTTCATGGTTTGTGAAGTGAAATTTGCCATTATTCTGATGGTTTTTCCATTAAATGTGATCTGCTTCTTTTCTCTAGTCTTTTAGTATTTCATTCTTATGCTGGATTTCTGGAATCTTGGCTATTATATTCTGGGTGTGTTTTTAATTGGGTTGATGTTATTTTGAGTTCTGTATGATTCAGTTACGTGAATGCCAAATTGCTTTCCCATATCTGGGATATTATCTGCTTTACTTCCACCCATGTTCTTTCTATATCATTTGTATTAACTCCTTCTTTCTTATTGAATCCTATTAATCTCACACTGTTCATCTTTGCATCATCCTATAAATGTTGAATTATTTTTTCCTACATCCTACTTGTTTTTAAGAGGTAATTTCTCACCTTTTCACTAGAGTCTACACTGTCTTTAAGATCTGCAACTCTAATTTTACTTTGATTCAGATGGCGTTGCCAGCTTGTCATTGAGGTTTTTATGTTCCTGTGTTTCTCTTTGAGTCTGTTTCATGCAATCTATTTCTTTCCTATATTGCTCATTCAAGGAGTCAATTGTTTTTCTAATCTCCTCTAATTTTAATCAACATTTTCTTAAGAAAGTTATTCTTTCCTTATGGCTATCTTTTCTCTTTTTCCTTCAGCGGTTATTACTGATTTGATTTCCTCTGTACCATTCTGAAGTTTTTTTTTTGTTGTTGTTTGTTTGTTTGATTGTTTGTTTTTACTTCAGAAGCTATTAACTCAGAGATTTCTTTTTCTTTTTTTTTTTTTTTTACTTCAGAGATT